>APFE031520019.1:35725-54092 GCA_000404065.3 Pinus taeda | reverse complement strand
CTTTATCATCAACCTTCTTATTTATGTTGCCCTTAACTCTTCATGGTTCATCCATGAGACCATGACCATTAGTTTCAGGTCCCCTAGCCTAGCATTGGGGTCCCACACATTCATGTCTATTAGGGCCATGTTATGTAGGTAGAATTCTACCATATTTGCCTTATCTTCTAATGTGCTTTGGTCACACAGGTCCATAAATTGTTTGTAATCTTGGAAAGGAATTCTGCCTCTTTGTCCCAAAGTCCTTATCTGAAATTGCAACCATTGGTCCTTGAGATATAGGCCATAGGATTTTGCTAGTGTCCTACATTGCAATGCCTCCATGGACCAGCTGGCCATGCATGCCTGTTGGGTCTCTTTCTCTTGCAACTATCTTCTTAGAAATTCATTTTCAGTTTCAAGGTGGCTTCTTGTGACTGCTTCTCTGTGTCTAACAACACTTAACTCTCCACCCATCTCTCTGAGTTTGTTCTCCATATGGCCAATATCCTCAACTCCCTTGGATTTAGCTATTTGCATCCACCTATGGGTCCTTATTCTTTCTTTCTCTAATTCAAAGAATAGTGGAATTGCACATTTTTGTGGAATTATTCTTTCCCCCTCAAGAATATTGTAGTAGGAGGCAAGACTAGGCTAGGGATCAGGTCCTTGTAGCTTTGTTCCTTCCTCCTTTCCCTGTGGCTATCCTTCTACCCTTTTCTCAAGCTTTTGGGTCTCCTGTAGAACTATTTTTGCCCCCTGTAAGACTATTTTTGAGTCCTGTAGTTCTACCTTTTCTTTCCATGTGGGGGATCTAGGAGTCTCCCTTTCATATCTGATAGGTGCCTTGGAAGGGGATTCTTTTCCTTGGGCAGAGGGTGAATCTTCAATGATAATTGGCACTTTTGAAGAAGGTTGGGGTTTCCCTGTTTTGATTCTTGTGCTCTTCCTAGCCCTGAAATAAATTGAGGTCTACCTTTTCCTCTTCTGTTTTGGCTTAATTGTTGTCTAAGGGCAGTGAGAGTAGCTACTACCTCTCTTTCTAAAGTCTCAGAGGACACTTCTATATTTTATGCCCCTTTTTCTCCTCCTTCTATCTCTTTCTCTATCTATGTTTGCTTTGTTTCTCCCTGGTCTATTTCATCAGCTTTCTCCTCCTCTGTCTTGGTCTCTTCCTTCTTCCCTTCTTGTTCTTCTAAATCACCAGTTGCTTCACCTTCTCCCCCTTGCTACTTTTCCTCCTCACCGCCAGTAGGACTGATATCATAGCTCAGGGTCTTTATGTCAGTTGTCATGTTTCGGAAGATTTCCCATGCTATAGGGAGTGTGAATGTATGGAGGGCTTCTTCCACTAAAATTTTGATTAACCGATGATGAGCTAGCTGCTCTAGATTTCCTGCTTTTACTTTAGTACTTGAGTTATTGAGGGACTGCAGGAGGAAGTAGGGGATGCTAAGCTTCTAAGGGGGTGGAGTGTCCATGCCATACCTTAATTCATGCAGGATTCTAAAGTGGTAACCATAGACAACATTTTACCTCCCCTCACAAGAAATATACTTGATTATTTGGTAGCTAACCTCATCCCAAGGATATGGTATGCTAGCCCTTCTTATTCTGTTCTTATCTTCTACAGGGGTTTCATTGTTTTGGAAGAAGTTTTTCTTGGCAGCCTGGCCAATTGGTTTTTCATCCTTACTCCAAGGCAACCCAAGAGGAAGGGTAATGAGCCTACTGATAAATTCAGCGGTTATCTCCATGGAAGGGCCTCTAAAGGTGACAGTGGCATGTGTTCTGGTGTGAGGGACCAAAGAGTGGGTGAATTCTTGAGCAATTTCCTCGTCAAACCCTCAGAATTTCTCAAAAAATTTCATCCAATTTGCTCTTGTGAATATGTCCACTACCTGGGGATGTGCATGGAGCCTGGAGGAGTTGGTGGGCTCTTTCCTCATAAAACCTCCTAGTATTTTTTTTATGCTTCTTTGGGAAACCAAATGTGGAGATGGAGACAACAATTTTTGAAGAAAAATAGAGAAATAGAGAGACTGTGTTTTTTTTAAGAAATAAGCATAAATTCTTTCATGTACTTCCTCCACCTAAAGGCTTTATTTCCTCCTCAAAATTAAACCATTTTTTGCATATTTTGATATTCAATGGGGGTATGCATAGAACCTACCTCCTCAGCCCGAGAATTGTGCTAAAACCCGTGTTTTCTCCCTTAAAAACAACTCACTAGCCCTCCTGTAGAAGACTGTTGACCCTCTTGTAGAATTCCTATAGGTTCTCCTATAGAACTTGTAAGTGCTCCTGTAGAAACCATTGAGAGCAAGAATATGGGAGAGATCAATGGAGAATGATGGTTACGAGGCTGTGGGGGCATGAAGAGATCACAGGAGTAGAGTTTCAAGGAGAGAATGAAGGAAAAGGTGGTGAGAGTGCTCGGGGAGGAGTACTTATTGCTTTTTATGGATATTTCCAGTGATGGAGGGTGAGCTGGCCAAGTGTACGTTGGCCATATTCAGACCATTGGTCTGCACCTACCTTGTCATCATCGCCCTTTACTTGTAATAATCCCTCATGATTGCATCGAAGTTCACACTTCCTCCACTACCTGCCCTTGACATCTCTCTTGGGTTGACTGTGCGCACGTGTGGGTGACATCTTCGGATGAGTGGAGTCAACTAGATGAAGGTGGCCAAGTTAACTGGCCACCTTTCCCTCATTCAACCTCAACCATCTCATTGTTGTTGCATGCCTTCTAACTACAAAAATGCAAACAGAGGAGCGGGTTAGTTACTTACCTAAGATCTGAATGCATTTGATGTGAGGTGTTGCGGCTCTCTTTCTCTGCTACATGCCTTTGTTTCTTTTGATGCATGTTGTCTGCTTACTGATGTGTGGCTGTGCTTTGTGTAGGTTCCTCTCTGGCTAGATCTGATCTCCAGGTGTCTTCTTCAACCTTCATATGTGCACCCTCTTGCTGTTGATGCTAGATTTTAATGGGATCAGCTACTACAGGAATTCCTACAGGAGCTCATGTAGCTGCTTCTCCCTTTGAAACTTTAGCTTCTTTCTATACTTGGAGCTATGAGGATGATTCCAGAGATGTAGATAGAGATGGAGAGGTAATAGGTAGGCTTCAGGTGAGGTGGATGGTGCTGTTTTCTTTCTTATTTTTTTGTTTTTTTCTTTTTTCCCAAAAAACTATTTTTTTTCTATGTTTTTCTTGGGCAGGAAGAAGAATGATGCTTGGGATGTGATGCAAGCTTGGAAATGATGGCAAGGAGATTTGAAGACTGTAGGAGGATTTATAGATCTTTTATGAAGCTTCCCTATCCCTCAAACTACCTTTTATATCCATTTCTAGCTCTCTGTAATTCCTACAGGAGCCTCCTGTAGAAAACACAATTTTTTGAAAAAGAAGCACAATGAGGCAAAAAGAATGCCAAGAATGATGGAGAAACGAGTGGGAAGGTAGGAGGTGCTGGTATTGGTTTTAGGGCTCCCTTGGCACCTTCTGCTACTTCCTATAGTCCTCTTGCAAATCTGCAATGCAACTAGAAATTCATTTTTTTTTTGAAAGCAACCAGGGTGCCTCAGGGAGGTTTTCACCCTAGTTTCTTGCCCTAGGTGCCTCCAAGGGAGGTTTTCACCCAGGGATCTTATTTTCTTTTTTTTCTTTTTTGGCATCATTGGGCCACCTCAAGAGAGTTTTTCAACCCAATGATGGGACTCAAGTGCCTCATGGAGGTTTTCACTTGAGTCCTTATTTTTTATTGTTTTCTCTTTTTCTTTAGTGAGTGGGTGAAGCGGAGGCTAAGACATGCTCCACTACCATCACTGTCTTATTCAAATCTTCAATGAACTCTCGCTTGGAGAGGGGTTTCTTGTAGACTTTCAACTGATGTCTATTAACAAGCATGGGGATGGCTTCATCATCAATGCTTCTGATTAGAACTAAACCATTGTCATTGCATTTCTCCATAATGTAGCGTCCCAACCATATTGTCCTTAGCTTGACCTTGAAATATTTGTATCTTGAAACATAGAGTAGTGCCCAATCTCCCTCTTGGAATTGCTTCTCCTTGATGTTTTTGTCATGCCATATCTTTCTCTGAAGTTGAACGCCATCTGTATGGAGAAGGGCCTACATTCTGTGTTCATCCAATCCATTGAGCTAGAGTAATCTTTCTTTCTGTGCATGGCTGAGGTCTAAGTCTAGCTGAGTTGCCATCCTCAGGGTATTGAATTCAAATTCTATTGATAGCAAAGCTTTCTTCCCATAGACCAACTCATAGGGTTTGAACCTTGTAGTGGTCTTCCATGTTGTATTATAGGCCCAAGTGGCCTCAACTAATCTGTCCGCTCAGTCTTTGTTGTTGATGCTCACTACCTTTGTCAGGATCCCTTCCAATGCTTTGTTAGTGACCTCCACCTACCCATTGGCTTGTGGATGTTAAGGGCTGGAAGTCCTGTGCTTGATTCTATGATTTGTGAGAAGGTATTCAATCAAATTGGAAGTGAACTAGCTGCCTTGATCTGTGACTAACTCTCTTGGATACCCGAGCTTGTAGACTATGTTATCTCTCAAAAATTCAGCTAATTTTTCCTCTGTCGTTGCTTTGATTACTTTTTTCTCTGCCCACTTTGTTAGGTAATCAGTTCACACAATGATGTATTGCTTATGCCTTGAAGGAGGGCTGATAGCCCCCAGAAAGTCCATGCCCCACTTCTCAAATGGCTCAAAGGTCACTTGAGGTTGCATGGGCATTTCATCCTTTGGAGTAGGTTTCCCCATCCTTTGATATCGATGACATTGGCTGGTATATCTCCTCACATCCTGATGAAGAGTGGGCCAATAGTAGCCTACTTGTAGTATCTTGAAGGCTGTTCTTTTTGCTGCAAAATGACCTCCACAAGGCCCGTCATGACAGGTCAAGAGGATGTCAAAGACCTCCTCCTCCCTAACACATCTTCTCAAGATCTGATCTGGGCCAAGTTTGAAGAGATTGCCCCTAATCCAAGTGAAAGGGGTGCTTTTCCTTACTATCTTTCTCTTCTCTTTTGAGGACAAGTGTGGTGGGAACTATGCTGAAACCAAGTAGTTTGCTATATCAGCAAACCATGAAGAGAGTACTGAGATAGCGAACAGGTGTTCATCTAGCATTTGATCATCCACCATTCCTTCTTCACCTGCAGGAAAATATACTCTAGACAAAAAGTTAACAACAACATTTTCTTTACCAGGCTTATCAACAATGGTCAAATCAAACTACTACAGTAAAAGCGACCATCTAATAATGTGAGCGTTTACATTTGGTTTGTTCATTAAATATCTAATTGCAGCATGATCAGTGTCCACAAAGGTTTGATACCCTGTGATATAATGCTTGAATTTGTTTAAGGAATGCATGATAGCTAGGAGTTCCTTTTCGATAATTGTATAGTTCAACTCCGCCTTTGACAAGATTTTTCTTATAAAGTTTATGGCATAAGGTAACATTTCATAAATTTGTCCCAAGGCTCCTCTTATAGCTTTGTTCGAGGCATCTATGTGAATGTGGAAAGGTAGGGTCCAGTTTGGGCCTCTCAGAATTGATGCAGTCACGAGCTTTCTCTTCAAGGTATTTAGAGCTTCTTGATAGTTTTCCGACCATACAAACTCGACATATTTACCTAAAATACCAAAAAATGGAGAGGATAGCTTGCTAAAATATTTGATGAATCTCAGGTAATACCTAGCTAAGCCTTGGAAACTTCTGACATCTCTCACCTTTTGAGGAGGTGGGACCCTTTGGATGATGGCAATTTTGTTGGGGTCCACCTACAATCCTTGTTGAGATATTGGATGAACTAGCACGGTCCCTTCAGTCATAAAAAATTCACATTTTTCTGGACTAAGAACTTTTCCTAGGTTAGATAAAGCTTCCTGAAAGTCAGATCCATTAGGAGTAAAGTCATCTATGTATATATCTACTACATAATGAACTAATTTAGAAAATATACTCAGTACCATTCTTTGGAAAGTGGCTGGAGCATTACAAAAACCGAAAGGAATGACCCAATATGTAAAGGTACCCCAAGGACAAGTGAAAGTGATCTTATCTTGGTCTTCCAAGTTGATATGAATCTGATTGTACCCGTTGAACCCATCTAGGAAAGAGAAAAACTTTTTTCCTGCTAGACCGTCTAACACTTCATCTATGAAAGGTAAAGGAAAATGGTCCTTTTTAGTGGTTTTGTTTAGTTCTTGATAGTCAACACAGATTCTCCACTTACCGTTTTTCTTTGGCACTAGCACCAAAGGAGAGACCCATTCATTGTCAGAGATGGGATAGATGAATCCTGCATCAGGAAATTTCTATAGTTCTTCCTTAACAATATCTTTAAGTGTTGGATTCATCCTCCTTTGAGGCTGCCTGATTGGCTTGCAACCCTCCTTGATGTATATATGATGAGTATAGACTAAAGGGTGCACTCCCTTCATCTCATTATAAATCCAGGCAAAGGCATCTAAGTGCTTTCTCAGCAGGCTACATAGTTCCTTCTCCTGGGAAGTGGATAGGGATGGATTGGTTTTCAAGGTTCTTTCTGGACTGAGCTCTATATTCTTAACATGGAGAGGGGTGGAGTCAACCACACAGAGATCGGTTAAAGAGTTTTTTTGGGTTTCTCTTACTATGTCCTCTAAGGGCGTTACACTGGGAGGTGGATTCTGAATCAAATTTTCAATCATAACATACTCATCTTGCTATTTTCCCCCCATGGTGATTTCTAATGCACAAAGCGGTGCAGAATAGACTTCATCCTCATCTTCCTCCTCCAACCAGAGAGGTAGATCATGTTCTAGCAAGGGTTGGATAGGAGGATATAGGATTAACTACTTGGACCTATGCCCGTTCTTTATGGTCATGTTCCTAGCTCAACAGCTGATGTAGGCATCAATGGTAGCCAACCAAAGTCTTCCTAGAATGAGAGGATACCCAGTGAGCTTTTCCTTTGGTTGGAGAACTAAGAAATCAATAGGGTACTCCCAAGAATCAATGGAGACCATCACATATTTCACAACCCCCTTAGGGGTCACGGTCGAGCAGTTTATTAACTATAGCATGGTTGTGGTCTTCCTCAAGGAACCCTAGAGGTTGCGTTTGAGCATTGTGTTCTTTGTCATCACATTAATGGCATCTCCTAAATCAATAAAGGTATATGGGATCATGGTGCAATTGATGTGGACATCAACTATTGGGCTTCCAGGGTCTAGATATTTCAGACAGATTACCTGTCCCAACATCAGATCGGGCAGCTGCCCTATGACATTGATGGTTGGGGCATCTCTCTTGCACCTTCCTGGATGCCTAAAGCACTTCTCTTTGATTAACCTATTGTAGATAGGAACATCTTTGATGGCTTGGAGAAGTGGTATCTTCATACATAAATGTTTCAATTCCCCCAGGAGTTCAGTTTCTTTTGGGGTAGGTTGATCTATCACAGATAGCCTTTTAGGAAAGGGTGGAATTTCTTTAGGTTCACTTTCCCATTTATCTTCCTCAACCTCCCTAAGTGGAGGCTGACTGTGTGGGAGAACTTTCCCAAATCATAAGTTAATTTCCTGAATCTCCACAGCATAAGTTGGGCATGATGGTTCCCTACTATACACTTACTTACCTTGTCTATTGTTTGGGTTTGGATTTGGCTAGGCAAGCATTTGGGGTTGCTTTGGTGGAGCAGGAAGTAACGGTTGTGGTTGGGAAGGTGGTGGAGGCAAAAGAGTGGGAAGAAAGTTGTATTGGGACCTCCACCCTTGATGAGGTGCATTCCACTAAGGTGGTGGCTGAGCATAGGATTGAAATGAATGGTTGGTTGGTTAGGCATGATATTGAGATGGGAAGGACCAAGGAGGAGGCATGGACCAGGAAGGATGAGCAGGGGGGGCCCAAGAAGGTATGGAAGTGACTTGGTTGGGGTTGTAGTATGCCTGGGATGTCCCTTGCATCCCCTGTTGGTATGGTCTAGGTCCATGCGGCCTTCTTTGGTTTATGTAATAGAGTTGTTCAGCGACTCCCTTAGCCCCTTGATATACAGATTTAAGTCTGGGCAAGGAAGGGCACTTATCTATAGAATTATTTTCTTCACAAACTGAACAAACCCCTATAGAGTTCAATGGGCATTCATTCCTAGGATGCCTCCTAGTGCATCTAGGGCAAAACATGGCCAAAACCCTCTCTACTTCCTCTTGTTTCCTTTTGATATGCAAGGTATCCATCTTCATGGCAAGATTTTGCAACATCTCACTCTTGAAGTCTTCTAGCATGTTTCCAATTTCTCCTTTGATGGATGAGAGGAAGAGGTACTGGCTATGGGTTGACTCCCCCTACCTTTCTTTCTAGCTGCTTTAGAATGGTTTCTAAAAGCAGTCTTTATGTCTTCATAGGATAGTTGGTAGATGTCTCCCCCAGCTAGTAGATGGAGGGTGTCTAAAATATCTTCCTGAATTCCTTGAGCAGGACCATCTTTAGAGACTTAGGGTCAAGTGTACACCCAACCCTTTTGTAACTGAGATGGAACCTCTCCTCATAGTCTTCCAGGGACTCATCACTTCCTTTGGTCATTCGGAAAATTTATTCTTTAGTATCTTTTGACCTACAATAGTCTCGATACTTGTTATTAAAGGCTTGCTACATCTGAGCCCAAGTTGTGATACTATTTCCAGGTAATCCCATGAACCAACGCAATGTTGCATCCTTGAAAGTAGAAGGGAATAGTTTAAAATTTTGCTCATCTTCTACATAGTCATAGGTTTGACAGATAACAACAAAGTCAAACAAGAAGGTGTCAGGATCTTCTGTAGTCAGACCATGGAAATGAGGTAGGGTGGAAGGGCTTATATTCTTCATTTTGGTGTCCCCATTGGTCTCCCGAATGGGAAAGGTACCCTCTATTCTCTATCCATTTCCCCTAGCATTTCAGTGTTCAGCCATTGGCTCCAAAGGAATGTTTTCTTCTTCTTCTTCCCCTATAGGTTCTTCAAATATGTCTGGTTGTTCACCTAAGGGTTCTTCTTGGTCGCAACCACCAAAGAAGAGAGAAGGTTGGCTGTGTGGAGTAGTGGGGGTGTTGGGAAAATTTTTTCCTGAATTATCTCTATTCCTACAAGGCATGAAAGGAAATATTTTTGGTTGGTTTTTGTTTATTTTTCCCCACATTCATAGTACCTGCAAAACTGAAATTGATTGAACAAAACAAATTGCAACTAACTGAAACAAACTTGCTAAAATGAAATTTGTAGAATTGAAGAGGAAAGCAAGGAAATGTAAAACATGAAATAAAGGAAATGCCTAATCTACTTTTTCCAAAATGAAATTTGCAAAATTGAAAAGGAAAGCAAGGAAATGCAGAAGTGAAGGAAAAGAAAGGACTAGTCTACTTTTGCTGAAATAAACTATTAGTAGAATGTAGCAATAGAAAATAGAAGAAAGCAGCAATCACAGAATACTCTGACACTTCCCCGATAATGATGCCAAAAAGTGTTGAGCACCAGTATTGCAGCAATAATGCTACAACTCCTAGGCTTCCTACTTTACTCTTATCAACCTGGTAGTTCGTAGCAAACTTGGAAGCAACGGTGTTGTATGCACAAGTAGTAGTTCTTAATGCTGGTTGTCACTTGGTCAGTTGGCGCAAGATCACTAAGAGCTCGAGCCAACTTCTAAGGATTCCAGAAGAATCTCTATATGTGATGAAAGGAGAGAAAGACTACTCTACAGATACTACTCTAACTACAGAAAGGGGAAAGAATGAAATGTAAAGAAAAACTAGTAGACCCAAATTAACCAACTAATTCTACTTTTGCATAAAGCATTATGAAAACCATGAAAGGAACACCATTACCTACTCAAGGAAGTAAAATACATCTAACTAAGCTATTTATGGAAGTAAATAAGCAAAAAAAATCTTTTTGGATTTTTATATATTTTTATGTGAATTTGACATGTACATAATTTTATTGTTTGTGAATGTGGTAGCTAGTAGGTGGCATTAAAGGGCAGTTTTGGGACTTGAGAGGATGTAGGATGGTGTGGATGGGTCCTAGGAGGTCTCAGGTGGCATTCTAGAGGCTTTTCCCAAACTTGACCTTCAACAGAAAGCCTATAGGAAAATCTACAAGAGGACACGGGAAATCTACAGGGGGAAAAACAACGTTCTATAGGAGGCCTACAAGAGGAGGCCGAGCATAGTTTTCACTATTTTGAAGGTGTGAGAGTGGGTGGAAAAGGTGGATGAAGTTTGGAATGAAGTGTTAGGGTACCTAGGTCTACCAAGAATCATTAGGAGAGAGAAACATGATTGGATTTGCTCAAGGAGAGAGGAAGAAATTCCATGGAAAATGCAGGAAAATAAGGTAGATTGGGGGGAGACTTGGGTGACCTATAGGGCATGGATCAGATGGAGGACGGGATGGCTGATAGGTTGATCTACTGCTAGAATATATCTTCTGCATAAACAATTGACAGTCAACCAATGAGATTAAGCAAGCGATGAAATAATTGCATCTAGAAAACATATTTTTTGCATAAAAAAAACTATGATCTATGAAAGGAAACGTTGATAACTGCTGCAGGAAAGGAAAGAATGAAAGAGGACAATTTTAAATAAAGAAGCGAGTATGATGAAGAAGTTATGAAACAAAGCAAAACTAGAATATCAACCACTAAAAAGCTCCAAAGACTAGAAGTCCTATGAATGAGGAAAATCTATGTTTTTGGGGCAGCAAGAGAGTCTTTGCCTCAAATAATGGTCCCAAAGGGAGGAAGAGAGGCCAAGGAACTATTGCTAGCCTTTTGAATCTTCTTTTCATCACTATTTAACCTACTATAGAAAGCACAAATGGAAGCATGCTATTGAATCATCAAAAGCTACCTATTCTTAACCATAAAAGAAATGCATCTAACAACAACCTAAAATATAAATTGAAATGAAACATACAAATACAAGTAAAAAGGAGCTTGGCTGCTTGGATTGGGCCCTAACCCAAGAGCTTCAGCCCTCTAATGTAACTCAGTGCTAACTCAAAAAGGATTCCATATATATTCTCAAAACAATAACGAGATTACATGAACTGTCAAAATAATAAGCTCAAAGTTTAGCAGAGTTTACATAAGCGAAATTGCAACAAAAATCTGACCCTAGTGAGGCCCTTATTGGAAATAATACTAAGAGGGGGGTGAATCAGTATTAGCAAGTCAATAATTTTTCATTTCCATAATCTGATTCATATATTCTACTTCAGTTAATGGAGCTTGTGTGTATACGCAACTGTGTTTAAAGCAACTAGTGTATATCCTGCAAACTTATGATTCAGTTAATTCATCAAATCTTGATCTTTAATCAGTGCATTAGAACCATATAAACAGTAACTAGGTGCAGTAAAAGTAGAACAAACAATCACACACAAGAACACAAGATATAAGGTGGAAACCCAATTTGGGTGAAAACCACCTGCTGCAATCGTCTCTATCTACTTTTAACTTAGAAACTTATTTTCACAATTTTGTACTGGTGCAGACTTATGCCAGTACGCAGGCTTCTACTTGTAGAAGGCTACAACCTTCTCTCATTCTCTAGCTTCTCCTATAAGGGAGATACAATCCCCTAGATTTTGTACTAGGTGATATGTGTACTAGTATGTAGGTGCCGGCCTACAGAAGGCTACAACCTTCTCTTTTCTTCCAGAGACCACATTTCATAAATTTGTAGACCGGATCCATTAATAACATCATTCAAACATCTGCATCAACCAATTTCCTTTGTACCGACCTCAACTAAATCAATCAATCACCTTTCAGAATGTTGTAACCAGAATACACTAACCAGAGCATGGTAACCAGAACCCAAGCCAGAACCCAGAACACTGCAACATAAAATAGAAGTAGCTAAAGAATATTTTATAAGGTATACGCTACTTCAATGTGTCGAACCTGCGTGCATACACACTTTTCTCAAGGTGAACCTACATACAGATCTGTAAATCAAATTTTAAGATATATACAGTGTTTTGATATGCAGAACCAATGTGTATATGTGCCTTTTCTAAAGTGAACCTACGTACAAATCTGTAAATGATGATTTAAACTTTACAATAATTCTAGACATCAGTTATACCTAGATCATCATATTTACAGATTACAACATGCGCTAGTTATTCAGAAAAGAGATCAAAATCCACACAAAGATACTTCACTTCAAGCCTTAAGATCTTGACCCATCAACACATCTTATCCTTCATCAAGCGCTAAGGTTCATCCTTGATTTAGATCCTGCTATGCACCATAACCGAATAACTTGTATTTTGGATCTTTCTCATCATCATATATTCAATCCTTGAGTGCCTTTTCCTAACGATCTTCTCCTCCTTTTATAGTCTTAGGCCTTATTCAATACCATGGACCAAAACCACATAGGACCAATATCTTGGATCAAATACCTGGGGTCAACACTTCGGACCAGATACCTAGGACCAATACCATGGATCAAAATACCGACCACATACCATGGACCGAAACTTAGTTTTCCAACATGTACGCACCTTTCCTTTTGTGAAAGTGTGTGTGTACGCTATACGTGCCTTTTGGTCTATAAACACGCATGTACACGTGGCTTGATTAATGGGGAACCTGTGTATACCTCTCTTTCTTCATTCTATGAGTCCAAATTGTGCTCTATCATCTAAGTGAGTTATCATCAAGGACAACACCTGTGTCATAGTGCCAAATCTGTGTCATAATGCCAACAATCTCCCCCTTTGGACTTAACGGCAACCCCAAGTCACTCTCCCCCTTTGTCATCAAGGGAAAAGGGTTATGCTCCCCCCTGAGTACATGCTGAATTCTTTGATATGCTGAAGAGTGTTGATTAAGCTCCATGCTTGAGTCCATGCTCCCCCTAAATATATGCAAGGTCTGCAAAACGATGTTCTAAAAGAAGAGCATGACTCTATACATACATCATGAATGACCTTCCTATCACCAATGACTCATACATACACCTATCTCCCAACCAAGTGGGGATATACCAAATTTGACTCATCCATCCAACCAAGTGGGGATATACCAATTGTTTATACATGTCAAAATAGGAACATTACATCATCCATCCCAGGCATAGTGGGGAAACAAAATAGATCGTTTCATGACCTTGACATTAAAAGATATATATGACATAGAGACAAAATATCTGAAACAAAACCATGATAGTAATCAGCAACTATCATCAACAACACCTATCAATCACCATCCAAACGAGCAACCATGATCTCCCCCTGAACCTGTTCCACCTGAATCAAAAACAACTGTGAATTTGTACCAATGATCTTCTAAGATAACGCCAACAATGCATTATTAGAAGTATATGCTCCCCCTGAACCTATGCTAGATGATCACTATCAGACCCATATCAGACTCCTTTCATCTTGAGTCTGGCCCACTACTTTTCTTCAAACCAACGTATACGCGACTGTATCCATAGCAACCGGCGTATGTACGCAGATACGCTTCATGAAACTCGTGTACAACCACTTTTCTCTGAAACAGATAAGTTTTAACAGTAGGATGATGCATCAACTACTCCCAACTTCTGTTTGAGATATTCAAATGTCTCTCTGGGCAGTGGTTCGATGAATATATTAGCATCCTATTCTTTGGAGGGAACATACTCCAATTTGACCTTTTGTTCAAGCACTTGTTCACGTAGAAAATGATATTTGATGGGTATGTTCTTGATCTTTGAACGCATGACTGGATTCTTTGAAATACAGATGGCACATGTATTATCACAGAGAATGGAGATGGGTGGAGTACATGTGATCTGAATGTCTTGCAATGTTTGCATCATCCAAAGGAGTTATGTGCAGAAATATGTAGCAGCCACATATTCTGCTTTTGCTGTAGATAATGCAATTGAACTTTGTTTCTTGCTGAACCAAGACACTAATCTGGAACCCATATAGAATGCACGACAACTAGTGCTTTTTATGTCATCAACGGTTCCTGCCTAATCTGCATCTATGTATGCATGAAGTGTAAGATCTATATCTCTAGGATACAATAAAGCAAAATTCTATGTTCCTTGAAGATATTTGAAAATCATTTTGACTGCTTAAAGGTGTGATTCCTTTAGATTTGCTTAGAATCTTCCAACTATTGCCACTGCATGCATGATGTCTGGTCGGGTACCTGTTAGATATAGCAGACTGCAAATCATGGATCTGTAGGTTGGTCGATGTACTACTGTTGATTCATCATTTGAGCTGAGACTGCATCATGTTACCATAGGGGTACATACTAGTTTAGAATCTTCCATGCCATATTTTTTCAAGATCTGCTTGAGATACTTGGTTTGTGACAAAAAATATCATCTTTATTTTGTTGAACTTCTAGACCAAGAAAATATGTAAGCTCAGCAAGCAAGGAAATTTCAAATTCTTGCTGCATTACCGAAGCAAAATTCTGACTCATGGCTTCTTCATTACTACCAAAAATTATATCATCAACATACACAACAAGTATTAGCAATTTATTATTGTCAATCTTTGTATATAGATTTCTATCAGTTGATCCTTTTGAAAAACCTTGTTGATGAAGGTATTTGTCAAGACGGTAATACCAGGCCCTTGGAGCTTGTTTTAGACCATAGAGAGCCTTTCTAAGTCTGCATACAAGTTTTGCATTGTTTCCAAGGATGAATCTGTATAGTTGCTCAATATATACTTCTTCTTCTAAGTCTCCATTAAGAAAGGTAGATTTTACATTCATTTGGTATACTTTGAATTTCGGAAAACTAGAAAGAGCAAGGAACATTCTTATGGCTTCAAGTCTAGCAACAGGTGCAAATTTTTTTTCGAAATCTATACCTTCTTCTTGAGCATACCCTTTACAAACAAGCCTGGTCTTGTTTCTAATAACTTCTCCATTTTCATTCAGTGTGTTTTTGAATATCCATTTGGTTCCTATGATATTCTTATCTTGAGGTCTAGGAACTAATTCCCAAGTATTATTCTTTTCAATTTTCTCAAGTTCTTCATTCATGGCTTTGACCCAACATTCATCTTTGCATGCTTCATTTACATTTTTAGGTTCGATGGAGGAAAGCAATGCTAGATAGATTGAAGCTTCTGTAATAATTCTTCTTGTTCGTACACCTACCTCTTTCTGTTCTAAAATTTGAGTCTGTGGATGATTTTTCAGAACATACCTGGATGGAGTCTTTTCTTCTGTCGTTATCTATTCGTTTGGTGCTTCATTGGTTTCTTCTTCAGAATTAGTTTGATTTGATGTGGAAGGATAATCCTCATCTTCTCCATAATCTTCGGTTTTTACCTGCTTTGGATTTTTGCCTACTTCATCAACCACAACATCAGTACTTTTAATCATTTTCCCAAGAATTTTATTATAACACTTATGTCCTTTACTTTAGGAAGAGTAACCAAGGAGAATGCCTTCATCTGCTCTAGGTTCAAACTTGCCAAGTTTTTCATCAGTCCTTTTGATGTAACATTTTCTTCCAAAAACTTTGAAGTATTTTACAGTAGGAGTCTTACCATACCAAAGTTCATGTGAATTTTGAGTGTTGTTCACCCAAACATTTGCTTGGTTGAGAATAGTGACAGCAGTGAATGCACCTTCACCCCAGAAGGTTGCAGGAGTTCCAGATTCATCTAGCATAGCAGGAGCCATTTGTTGAATAGTTCTATTCATCCTTTCTACCACTTCATTTTGTTGAGGAGTCCTTGTAGTGGAGAATTTCCTTTTTATTCCATGTTCTTCACAAAACTCAAAGAACTCATTCGAGGTAAATTCCCCTCCTCGATTAGATTTGAGGCATTTGATTTTAAAATCTGACTCATTTTCAAGCAGGGCTTTGAAGGCTTTGAATTTTTCAAATGCTTCATCTTTATGCTTTAGAAGCCCTATCCAACACATTCTGGAAAAATCATCAGTGAACAATAAAAAGTATTCCTATCCACGAGGTGACTTTTTCCTTGATGGTCCACATAAATCAGTATGAACAAGTTCAAGAGGCTTACTAGCTGATCCTTCCTTTTCAGGGAAGTGCACTCTAGTTTTCTTACCAACTTGACATGATTTTCATATTGTATTTTCTGGGATGCTGATATCAGGAAGATCACGAACAACCTAGAATCTGCATGCTTTTCTTATTTGAGAGAAGCTTAGATGCCCCAATCTTCTATGCCATAGCCAATGTTCATCATTTTTGCTTAGATAACACTATTGTTGTCCTCCCTTGAGTATGTATAAGTTGTTTGGAGTTCTTATACCTTTGATCACAGTTTCTCCTGTATCAAGCTCATGAACAACACATCCATTTGATCGAAATACTACTTCATTTCCTTGATCACACATTTGACTGACACTCAACAGGATATGCTTTAGACCATCAACATACATAACATTCCTAGCTTTAACTTTTTCTTTTAAGAGAACAAAACCTTTACCTTTTATGACAGCAGGAGTGTAATTTCCAAATGAGACCTTTTTCTTTTCTAAGGCATTATATTATTGAAGTTTTACCTTATGACCTGTCATGTGTTTCAAGCATCCACTATCAATGTACCACTGATTTTCTTATCCTTTTGCATACAAGGCTACCCCACATATTTCTATTTCTGATTCTTTCTTTCTCCATATTTTGGAATTTAATTAAGTTTGCTCCTTCTGAGATGTTTGCCGAAATTTACTCCTGCATTCAAATTCTTCATGACCAAAGTTGTTGCAGATAGAGAATTCTATTTCATTTTCAAGAAGAGAAAAGTTATTGAAGGTTCGTTTCATGATCCCCATCACATTCCTTTGATTTCGTGCTTCTCTAGTCATGATGGTCTTCTAAGAAACACATTGAGTAGCTTTGTGTCCAAAGTTATGACATGAAAAACATTGGCCATTAAAGAAGTTCATATGATTATCGAATCCACTGACCTGGTGATTGTAGTTGCTATTGATATTCATTCTCGAAATAGATTGGGTATGATTTACTTGAGGTTGGTTGTAGCTTCTATTCATCCTTGAAGTAAATTGAGCCTGATTTACCTGGTGATCTACTTTATGCCTTTGTTGTTGATTGTCAAACTGTTCACTACTCTTTGTTGCATCAAGATAGCTTTCAGCGGAGGTTGACGTATTCTATGCTTGGGATGCTTCTTCAGTATATCCAAGACCTATCTTTATCAGAGGAGAACGCTGCACATTGATAATTTCATTTAAGGTTTCTGATCCTTTGGCAAATCTAAGATTGAGAGCTTTTGTTTTCTCAATATCCTTTCTTAGACCCACAATTTCACATTCTAGTTTTTCATTGTGTTTTTCTCTCTCAGCAAGTTGGAATGTGAGTATCTATAATCATATTCTTTTCTTCTGGATAGATTTTGAGTTTAGAGATTTCTTCATAAAGGCCATCTTCATCTAAAGCATCCAAGAAATCATCATCTTCAAAATCCATCAGAAGTCTATAGTCATTACTATTTTCATCTTCATCACTATTTGATAAACCATCACTATCTTCATGCATATAGTAGCTCTTCTTACTTACACTTTGTCTTCTATTCGATTTTTTTGATTCCTTACCATTATCAAAGTTATCTTTATGAGGACATTTGGTAGCATAATGACTGACTCTTCCACAAGCAAAACATTTGAAAGATAGTTTACCTCTGAATCTTTCGAAACCCCATTGAGGGTTCTTGACAAAGTTTGCTTCTTCCTCTCCTTCTGAAATATGTCATAATTCATTGAGTTCTTCTCTTCTTGAAGCTTTGAATGTGGCTTCTCTCATATCTGATGGATCTCCTTTTCTCATTTTGAAAGCAGTTAAGATTTTGTGCAGTTGTGTCATAAAGGCCACATTCAAAGCTTCAAGAGGAGAAGAACTCAATGAATTAGGACATATTTCAGAAGGAGAGGAAGAAGCAAACTTTGTCAAGAACCTTCAACGGGGTTCCGAAAGATTCAGAGGTAAACTACCTTTCAAATGTTTTGCTTATGGAAGAGTCGGTCATTATGCTGCCAAATGTCCTCATAAAGATAAGTTTGATAATGGTAAGGAATCAAAAAAATAGAATAGAAAACAAAGTGTAAGTAAGAAGAGCTACTATATGCATGAAGATAGTGATGGTTTATCAAATAGTGATGAAGATGAAAATAGTAATGATTATAGACTTCTGATGGATTTTGAAGATGATGATTTCTTGGATGCCTTAGATGAAGGTGGAACCCCGTACAGAAATTACCTGCATACGAATTCTAAATCACAAGAAAAATAAAAATGCGAGAGCATAACACATAAAACACATATACACAGAGATTTCCCACTGGATCCCAAAACC
>APFE031520019.1:18707-30718 GCA_000404065.3 Pinus taeda | reverse complement strand
GAAATCATCATCTTCAAAATCCATCAGAAGTCTATAGTCATTACTATTTTCATCTTCATCACTATTTGATAAACCATCACTATCTTCATGCATATAGTAGCTCTTCTTACTTACACTTTGTTTTCTATTCGATTTTTTTGATTCCTTACCATTATCAAACTTATCTTTATGAGGACATTTGGCAGCATAATGACCGACTCTTCCACAAGCAAAACATTTGAAAGGTAGTTTACCTCTGAATCTTTCAGAACCCCGTTGAAGGTTCTTGACAAAGTTTGCTTCTTCCTCTCCTTCTGAAATATGTCCTAATTCATTGAGTTCTTCTCTTATTGAAGCTTTGAATGTGGTTTCTCTCATATCTGATGGACCTCCTTTTCTCATTTTGAAAGCAGTTAAGATTCTGTGCAGTTGTGTCATAGTAATAGTCTGAAGATCCTGCTTTTCTTCTATGGTAGATACTTTTGATTCAAGCTTAGTAGACAAGGATCTTAAAACCTTTTCAACTAAAGTAACTTATTTTATCTTTTCAACCAAGTTCTCCATGCAATTAACAATCCCATCTATATGTAAGAAGTAACTAGCTATACTTTCATCATTGTGCATTTTGGGAGTTTCATATTGAATTCTGAGAGTTTGCAGTTTTGCACGTTTTACCTTATTGTCTCCTTCATAGCTTAGAACGATCTTGTCCCATATTTTTTTGGTAGTTTTGAGCTACATAAATTTGACAAATTCTTATTGTGACAGAGTCCCAATAATGTATTTACAACCTTGGCATTGGTTTCATATTGCTTTTTACCTTCCATATCTATAGGAATTGTTGATGGAAATGTATATCCTCCTTCCATAATTTCCTAGATATTTGTTCCAAGAGATTGAAGATAGGTTGTGGTTCTTTCCTTCCAATAAATGAAGTTGCTCCCATCAAAGATTGGTGGTCTAATGGATCCCTCTCTTTCATAGTTACTCATGATGATAGATATTCCTTCAAGCGAACAAGCTTCTTCTGAAGGACTTTCTCTGACACCAATTGTTGGAAATAATACTGAGAGAGGGGGGGGTGAATCAGTATTAGCAAGTCAATAATTTCATTTCCATAATCTGATTCACATACGCTACTTTAGTTAATGGAACTTGTGTGTATACGCAACTGTGTTTAAAGCAACTAGCATATATCCTGCAAACTTATGATTCAATTAATTCATCAAATGTTGATCTTTAATCAGTGCATTAGAACCATATAAATAGTAACCAGGTGTAGTAAAAACAGAACAGACAATCATACACAAGAACACAAGATATAAGGTGGAAACCCAATGTGAGTGAAAACCACCTACTGCAATCGTCTCTATCTTCTTTTAAATTAGAAACTTATTTTTACAATTTTGTATTGGTGTAGATTTATACCAGTATGCAAGCTTCTACCTGCAGAAGGCTATAACCTTCTCTCATTCTCCAGCTTCTCCTCGAAGGGAGCTATAACACCCTAGCTCTTGTACTAACTAATATGTGTACTAGTACGTAGGTGCCATCCTATAGAAGGCTACAACCTTCTCTTTCCTTCCAGGGACTGCATTTCATAAATTTTCAGACTGGATCCATCAATAACATCATTCAAACATCTGCATCAACCAATCTCCTTTGTACCAACCTCAACTGAATCAATCAATCATTTTTCAGAATGTTGTAACCAGAATACAGTAACTATAGCACAGTAACCAGAACCCAAGCCAAAACCCAGAACACTGTAACAACAAAAGGAAGTAGCTAAAGCATATTTTATAAGGTATACACTACTTCAATGTGTCAAACCTACGTGCACAGGCACCTTCCTCAAGGTGAACCTGCATACAAATCTGCAAATCAAATTTTAAGATGTATACATTGTTTTGATATGCAGAACCAACGTGTATATGTGCCTTTTCTAAAGTGAACTTGTGTACAGATCTGTAAATGATGATTTAAACTTTACAATAATTCCAGACATTAGTTATACCTAGATCATCATATTTATAGATTACAACATGCACCAGTTATTTAGATAAAAGATAAAAAACCACACAAAGATACTTCACTTCAAGCCTTAAGATCTTAACCCATCAACAGATCTTATCCTTCATCAAGTGCTAAGGTTCATCCTTGATTCAGATCCAGCTATGCACCATAACCCAATAACTTGTATTCTGGATCTTGCTCATCATCAAATATTCAATCCTTGAGTGCCTTTGCCTAATGATCCCCTCCTCCTTTTATAGTCTTAGGCCTTACTCAATACCATGGACCAAAACCACTTAGGACCAATACCTTGGACCAAACACCTGGGGTCAACACTTTAGACCAGATACCTTTGACCAATACCATGGACCAAAACTTAGTTTTCCAACATTTACACGCCTTTCCTTCCATGAAAGTGCGTATGTACGCTATACTTACCTTTTGGTCTGCGAACCCACGTGTACACACAGCTTGATCAATGGGGAACTTGCATATACCTCTCTTTCTTCATTCTGTGAGTCTGAATTATGATCTGTCATCTAAGTGAGTTGCCATCAAGGACAACACCTATGTCATAGTACCAAATCTGTGTCATAATACCAACAACCCTAGGCCTCTCTACTTATACAAATGAAGCTACCAACAGCTTCCTTAAAATCAGGGAGGCTTGGCTCCCAAAACTCGAGATAATCATCAGTCATTCTCCACTTGCTTTTTCCTGCTAATACATGACTTGACTGCTTGTACTTTGATTTGAATGAAGGGGAATTCGAAGTGAGGAGTAATAAATGAGGGGGATTCCCTCCTATAAGTCCTCTCCTTTGTCCACTTTGAGTTATTGCTGCCATTTGTCCACTGGATCCTTGACTTTGACCACACAATTCATCAATAATTTGCATTAAACACATATTAGACCACATGGCATCATAACTAACTCAACTCACTCTATAAGCATAAATATAACCAGAAAATCATACAATAAGCTAAGAGAATGGTTGATTTTACTAGGTTAGGAGGTAAAATGAGCCCATATAATTACCCATTTATGAGGCTCATCAGGCACTATGATCTTCATCGTTATCATCCTTACAGGAGATATTTTCCAAATGATTTCAAGAAAGAAAAGCCACCTACCTTTGATGGAGAGTTGAAGAATTCAGAGGATGCAGAGACATGGTTACTCAGAATGAAAATTTTATTTGAGCTACATGATTACACAGAAAATATGAATTCCATAATAGCTATCTTTAGTCTCAAAGGAAAATAAAACATCTAGTGGGAATATGTGAAGGGGGTGAGAGACATCAAGATAGAGGAGTTGAGTTGGCATGAATTAGGAAAAAATTCAGGAAGAAATACTTATCAGAGAGGTACTACAAAAACAAGGCCAAGAAGTTATATGGGCTAAATATGGGATTGATGACTGATTGAGTAGCATACAACCAAGTCCTTAGAGTTATTGAGGTATGTACCATATCTTAAGGATGAAAAAGCCAAAGTTAATATATTTTTCAGTGGATTTCCATTAGCATTTAGAGATCAAAATGAGTATGATGAGCTTCTGTCACTTGAGGAAGTCAATGGGAAATTGAAGCACTGTTATGAAAAATCAAAGCATAAGAAAAAATCACATCAAGGTTGTGTCGATGCCTCGAAAATCGTTGCAAAAACATTGGGGGATAACCACCCGGTCCGGACCTTAGTACAGCTCCTTTTCCGTTTGGGATGGTGGCTCCGACAGGATATAACGGGACCAGTTTCCCAATAATGAATAAAAGGGATGGATGAGTGATGAGTTGTCTGTTCTAATGATAGGCGGATAGCTTATCCTATCAACAAAAATACGAAAACTAATACTAATCCCGAGAACAACTATTCATTTGAAATGCAGCGTTTAATAATCCTTATCTATTGACAGGCATGTAGATGACTCTGTAAAATAGACATAGATATTCATTCAAATATTGCTTCATTTAAATAGTTAAACAAAGCGATTAACGCAAGATTACTGCATTTACCATTTATATCATCGATACATATATGATTGAAAGAGAAGCATGCTATAAACAGCCAATAGTGGGATGCATAAAGGACGCTGTTAAAACACATATATATAAGCGATAATAGCAAGAGCGATAAAATGACAATTCATATAACAAGAATGAGTGCAGACATAGATAATAGTACCATATGAGCTGCTTAATCAATCCCAATATCAATCGATATTTGAGATTCTTCCTTCAATGCAGAAGTGTTTTCAAACAAAGACAATAGTGCACATTTGTATAAAAACCTTCCTTATCAAAATCAGAATAATTGGTCCAGTTTCATAAAAGAATATCCCTGAAGTACAATAGTGCAACTTCAGGGTTTAAGTCATATACAAAAGTTTACGACCCTTTCTAAATGCATGAAAGGTTCTATAAATACTACTAAGCTAAAAAAATCTATGAAACAAAATCCTACTAAATTGGCATCAATTAATACTATCTATCTTCTTGGGAACGATCTGGCAGTCAACGATGTGAATCATGACTCAGGCTGCTTGCCTTTAAACCTGAGCAGGCTTATTGCAAGCATTGGCTCCACTTCGGGTGGTCTGTTGAGGCGCAAGCTGAGTTGGGCAGCAAAGGTGGCATCCTGAATATCGGGTATAATATACCCAATCGCATCTGTGAGGCATTTGGGGGTGGCTCTCTGGCAGTGCAGCTTCACTAAGAAGAACCAATAGGCATCCCATGTCAAACTGTTGATCCCCACAATTAACCTTCCATTTTTCTCCAGCTCTCGGGAGCATGAATGCTCCAACATCTTTGTTGCTGTTAATTGGCCCAGAGTACATTGAGAAATCATGTTAGACAAGTAAAGAGTATTATTTACCAATTCAACCAAATTACTAGTGGTTGCCTTGCATCTTAAAATCGCTCTTTCTGCCTTCATTAACTGTGATTGCCATTCTGTGAATAATATTTCCTTGTGTGATTCTAGAATCCTTGGTAGGTTAGCTGCATGTCCCTGATCGGAATCTTGCCATTCCAGAAAATTTGTCAATGTTTCTTCGGCCTGATCCAAATCTGTCCTAGCCTTTTCTACTTTTTCGCTTATGGATGCCACTAAGTCGCACAATGGCTCTGCCTGGGTGATTTGCTTACACAAGAGTTTCATTTGATTTATCAATGCTTTATTTAATTGAAATGCCTCTGCTTTAAACTCATCTACCTGCGGGAGATTTTTCATTTGCTCAAGTTGAGCTGATAATTGAGTGATTTGCTCATCTTTGGATTTTAGCATTTCCTCAGTTGATGTTTTTAGTTGCGCCAATGCTGCCGATAGCTCCTTTTGCTTTTGGATTGCACTATCGTCAATCCTCTGTTTTTCTTCCTGCAATTGCTTAGTGAGCTGATTATTATTTTGTCGCTGTACTAGCAATTGTTGTTCTGCCTGCGCTGCCTTCTGCTGCGCTTCCGATAATTGAGCCTATAGCAAAAAGATGTCTTGATCTTTTGCCTTTAATAGACTGCTCACCTCCGATTCTTTATCTATTGTCGCCACCGAATAAGCTCCAACGTATTGCGATAGCTTTGTCAAGTCAGCGGAGGGGTCAAATTCTTTCCATACCACATTGCCCGTTACTATTAATTCAGGGAATAAAGAAGGTTGATCAGTCCTTCTCCTCTTCCTCTGTCGTTTCACTACAGCTTTATGCTTAGGGCTATAGAAGACATCCAAGGGAGGAATCTCTTCTATCTACAAAATGATTTCGCCCGATCGGTCCTTTGGAATTATTTCCGCTTCCTTTAATTTGGGTGGGTCGTTGGTTTCACCCGAAACCTGTTTTGATGTTACTTCCTGTGTGTCACCCTCTTTTGAAACCTCATCATATTTAGAGCATTCTAGATTTTCGATGATTGAATTGAATTGTTGCCATTCCTGGAGCAATTTCGGATCAATCTGTGTATCTTCATTAACTTTTGAACTGCTCTGTTCTTGCGTTTTTGCCTGGGTCTCTTCCTGTCTCTGCAAGTTCGCCTGGGTTTCTTCTTGTCTCTGGTCATGCACTTCCTCCTGCTGCTTTGATGTAATAGGAGGTTCTTTATCATGTCGCTACTCAGGCTCGCTTGATTCTGTTGTTGGAGTAGTCGCTAATAGGTCTAGAGGCAGAGTTTGCAACCTCTGCTCTCTAAGTCTGTTAAATTTGACCAGCCCATCATCGTTGTATTCATGTATGGCGAGCGATTTAACTTGATATAGCGACTCGGCTGATGCAAACAAGTCCTCAAATCTGTCTTCTTTGTGCTCGAACTTGGCCAATTTGGCCTGGTCGAGTGCATTGTAGGCGACTTTTTTCGGATCGAATCGCCTGCTCGGTAGAGTTGCCAGGGTCAGTGAATTTATTTTCTCAGCTTCTTTCTCTGCATGTTTGAGATCATGCAAAGTGTAGGTACCAACTCGCAAAGGAAAGGAGGGCCAGACGTGCTTCTTTGCTTTCTTCAGAGTTTGTGTAACCCCATCGGTGTTGATCTGATAGGCTATTTCCCTGGCAAGTAGTTTATCAGGGATGTATAGAGGAAGAACATGGGGCTTCGCCTGACTGCCAAAAACTCTGATATAGGTGAACTTTTCTTCTCCAAACCAACTCCCTATGGTAGTTAAATCCACCCCCGCTTGGTAAGAAATCTTAGGGGCAGGCTTATTGAAAATGGAATAATCAATAGGCAACATGAAACCGTTGTAGATTTGATACAAATGGTGTTTGTAGTTGGTCTTCCACAACTTTTGATGGTATATGTGGACGGGTGCGGGGTCTTATGACGTTCACCACCATCCGATCACAGGAAATTCAGAATTAAAACACAAAGCATCTAATACATAGGCACTGTAGTAAAATGGAGGAATGAACCTCTCAGTGACGCGAGAGTTGAATCTGAAATTAAGAATTGCAGTTCCTAACTTATCGGATAGTATATCAGCCCAATCCATTATTTCGCCACTACATGCCGCCTCCATTAAGGGGACCATTTCTATGGTAAAATTGGCGGAATCATGTAATCCCCATAATTTGCACATCATAATTCCAGCATAGCAATAAGGAGAGCATAGAGAATCGACCGAGTACTTACCTGAAGATTCGTGCTTGTGCTTTGCTGGATTTTGTCTCCAACCTTGAATGGGTTCGGACTCAGTCTCATTTTCAGCTCGGAATTTCTCCAGGAATGTCTTGTTATACTTCTTCTCTTCCGCCAGCAAATGATACATTTGCCTTAGATCCTCGGCTCGAAAAGAACCGAAAATTCTCCCATCTATAGTGCTGAAAGTTCTATCGGTAATTGGGATTTCCTGAATCGCCCATCATACCACATCTGTATATGGGAGCATTTTCTCCCGGTCTGCTATTCGATGAAGAAAAGAGTTGGCTAAATCACTCAGATTAGCCTCGGATTTGCTGGTGCTGTCGGCAGAAACTTGTATTGCTATCACCCTCGGGTCTTCGGCTTCGATCAGATTATATGTGCCTTGCCAAGTAGCTCTGGTAAGTCCCAGGCATGTAGTGTCCGATATGAGCCCTTTCTTTTTATTGCCTGGATCAACAACAGGTTGCCCTGCGGCCGGCGAAGCGGAAGGCATTGTGGTCTTCTTGGACTTCTTTCCCATTCTGCTCAAATCTGTTTCTGTAGGAGAATTCTGCACAAAGAGAATGATAGGCATAATACAGGAAATAATAACATAAGTCGAATAGACTGGGATATATATTATATATATATATATATATTGATAAATTCATGGTGATTGATTGACTTAAGGTGGCTTCGAATCAAATCTGTAAACAGATCGCAGGCTTTTTGTTTCATTAAATGGTTGTTAAGGCCTGTCAATCTTATCAATACAGGTCAATTCGATTAATGGACGAATTATTTATTTGAAGCGTGCCTTGGGCGATTTGGCAGTTGAGCACGGATGAGTGGCTTTTCGAAATATAGTGCCTTAATTACGAATAAATCGTATTAAACTGCTTTTAAGATTTTCTTTGAAAACTGCGCTTTTGCCTTTATCGCAATCGGGCATCGGGCAAAATCATAAGTCATTGTTTTGGTTCCATTTGGAATCCTTGATCGCTGATAGCGATATCATATCGCATCGGGAGTAGCGAGTGGGGCGGTTAAGAAGGTGTGCATAGTCGATCGCCGATTGCCGATAGTGATATCGCATCGCATCGGGGCAAGAGGGAGCTTTATTGCATTTAATTCACTACCACCGATATCCGATAGCGATATCGCATCGCATCGGAGATTGAAGGATTTTAATTACGCCCATTCTTTTATTGCCGATACCCGATAGCTATTTTGCATCGGAGCAAACCAATATGTCCTCAAGTTGTGTTCCCTTTGTCATTGCGATATGCGATCTTGCGATCGCTTTATCGCAATGACAAAAGATTAATCGTTTTATGTTAAGGCTTTTGATTGGTTTATGGAAAAGGCTTTTTGGTAATGTTTTATTTTATCTCTTCGGGCCTTTTAGAATATAACTAAATTGATACCAATTAAAAACAAAAATTAAAAAGGGACCCATTTCATATTATGGTTTTGAGATAATATTGATATGAAATGGGGGGTTGTTGTAGGGCACAACAATTGGTGATTCACTGGAAGAAACAGTTATCTCTGGAAAGTATAGAAATACTTAAACTTTTTCAAAATAGAAATTTTATCAAAAGGGAAAATTCTAATATAACTAGGTATAGTTGCATTCCAAACAAAATAAAACTTTCTCTGCTAATTCCCCCTTTTGTTAAAAATTATATACATTCTAGATTTTAAATTGGCCTCTATTGGTTGATATTGATAAAATAGAAAACCTTTCCAAATCAGCTATTAAACTTAACTCCTTTGTCATAGGTAGAGCCTCTGCTGCCAGCAAACATCCGTAGTTTCGGCAGGGATACCTTTTAACCATATCATTGTCTATTGTCCCATTCACCTTAGAGCATGATTAACAGAATGAATTCAAAATATGTTTTTCACATTTTGTATTTCTTTTCTCTTTTCTATTATTTTGTAAGATAAAAAGCCATTGCCCTGGTTTGGTGTCCAGTTAAGTGACAATGCCATTCACTGGTAGTAATCTAACCGAACAAGCTGGCTCGTGATGAGACCCCTTGTCTTACAATTGAAGCCATTACCTTGTTTTAGTATGCAGTAATGGTAATGGCGGCTAAACTATTTCCCTGTGAACATGGTAAGCAGGCCTGTAATAAGACCTCTTATCTTCTATATCCAGTATTCTTGGAATTACATTCTGAGTAATCACAAACTTTGGTAAGTGGGATAGACAATTTCCTCCTTAAGAGAAGATGGATGACAAGGTAAGAGTTGGAGATGCTGAAATTGGATTAGCTTCTATTTTGTTGTTGATAACCTTCTCGTGACCAATTTGAAAAATCTAAAAAGATTTACAATATTTATAAACTTTGAGAAGGGTTCACTAAGATTGCAGTGTAGTTTCAGAATTCAATTATATCTAATTTCCTAGAAATCATTCCTTTTGTTTAAGACTTCTATTTATTTGAAAAGTAAATAACACACTACTTGTTTTCAGAAACTCTTTAAGTACAGCAAAGGTCAAATAGAAGATACCTTACAGCTTTATTTTCTAATTCTCCTGCAAACTACAAAAATGCTATTAAAAGGAGAAGGGGTTACCTCCTCAATTGAAGAATTTCTTTAAGATGAGACCATTAACAGGGAGAGAATCTCTCAGTCCTGATAAATCTTGTAATATGAAGGTCGAATGGACTATCTTTTCACAGATCTGAAATGGTCCAAGCCACATCTTCTGAAACTTGGTGTGTTTTCCCTTATCTTCATGGGATTTGTCCCATTTCAGAACTAAATCACCGACTTGAAATTGTTTGGAACCGGATGAAATTGAATCAAATGATGACTTGATGATCTGCTGATCTTTCGCATGAATGATTTTGGCTTTTTCTCTTTCTTCTTCTAATTTTAGAATTTGGTCATGTCTAAGTTGTAAAGAAGAAGAAGGGCTTTCTTCAATAAATTGAACTAGGGCTAGAGAAGGAAGGATGAGATTTGTTGGTAGCACTGCTTCTTTTCCATACACAAGTTTAAACGAAGAAGAACCTATAGAAGCTTTTTGCATTATCCTGTCAGCCCATAATGCAAACATTAAAGATTTGTGCCAGTTTTTATGATTTTGTTCAATAGTTCGCTTGATAATTTTAATACGATTTTTGTTTGTAGATTCTGCCAAACCATTGCCCTGAGGATAATAGTTAGCAGAGTATTTGAGTTTGAATCCTCTTTTTATTGCGAAATCAAACATAGTATTGCCTGAAAAGTAAGATGCATTATCAAAAACAAGAGCATTCCGGACATCAAACCTGGTAATGATGAATTGGTCTATGAATTCAATAATAGCTTCAGAATTTGTTGTCTTTAAAGGAATCGCTTCAACCCACTTGGTGAAGTAATCAGTAGTGGTAAGGAGATACTTATGCTATTTGGAATAATTTGGGGTAATCTCTCCAATGATGTCCAATCCCCATTGCTCAAATGGTTGTTCAATGTTGATCGGCTGCAAAGGGAAGGCTGATTTCCTTTGTCTTCCACTAGAAGTTTGGCAATTTCGGCATTTCCTTACATATTCATGAGCATCTCTAAACAGAGTGGGCCAATAGTATCCAGCATGGATGACTTTGTGAGCTTTTGTATCAGCTCCAAAGTGGCCTCCTGCTGGTCCATCATGTAATTCTTGCAAAACCTTTTGTGCTTCAGGTTTTTCAAGGCATCTCAATAAAATTGAATCATAATTTTGCCTAAAAAGCACATCATCAATAATGATAAAAATTTTTGCTTTCAATCTTATGGCCCTTTTGCTTTTCTAAGATAGGTTGGGAGGTGCATATCCATTTTTCAAATAAAATATTAAATCAGAATATTGTGATTCAGAGTCAACGATACTTATCTGGTTGACCGCTTCAAATTGATCTGTATCACTTGATTCCGGAATGTTAGATGCTCCTGCCGACAACCTGCAAAAACCTTGGCCTCTAACAATCTTTGTTGGCTTGATTTCTAGGTCATATTCTTGAAGTGTTGTTACCCAGTTTGCCCTTTTTTCTCCCAATTCTCTTTGGATTAATAGTTGCTTTACTGAAGAGAAAGGAACTATAACTTTTGTATGGGCTTTTAAAAGGAAGGGTCTATAATGTTTAACAGCTTTATATACAACAAAGGCTTGTTTTTCTACTTCGGAGTAGTTTAGTTTAACACCCTGAAGATTTGAACTATAGAACGAAATGGGTGCTTCCAAATTGTGATTGTTGATCTGTGTGAGTACTGGAGCATAAGAGAAATCGGATGTGATGGTATACAATGTAAAATGATTAGAAAAATTTGGAGTATTTAGAGCGGGGTCATTGATTATTGATTGTTTGATTAATTCAAACGCTTCCATTTCTGTCGATCCCCATTTAAAGACTGAATTTTTCTTAATCATAGTTTGAAGTGGCAAAATGATTTGGGAAAAGTCTGGAATGAATCTCTTAACAAAATTGATTTGGCCTAAAAATGATTGCATGGATTTCTTATTGTGAGGGAATGGGATTTCAGAGATTTCTTTGATCCTGTCGGGATCGATATAAATGCCATCTTTAGAAACAATAAAGCCTAGGAGTTTGCCTTGATCAAGAGCGAAAAAGGATTTCTTGGGGTTAAGAGAAATACCATATTTCTTACAGCATTGAAAAATTTGATTTAAATAATGCAAGTGATTGGATCTCTCTTTAGAAAATACAGTAATGTCATTTAAGTAGACGACTACTGTTCTATTAATTAACCCTTTGAAATCGATATCCATTGCTCTTTGAAAAGTGGCTCCTGCATTAATAAGTCTGAAAGGCATTTTTTGATATGCAAACGTTCCCCATTTTGTTCTGAATGTGGTTTTGAGTCGGTCATCAGGATGGACCAAAATTTGATTATATCCTGAAAAAC
>APFE031520011.1:0-57236 GCA_000404065.3 Pinus taeda | reverse complement strand
AGATGATACCTGAGCAGGTCCCCATACATCTGTATGCACAAGCTCCAATTTTTCATTCTTCTTTTCTTTCCAACTCTGAGAAATCTGACTCTCTTCTGTTTTCCATAAATGCAATTCTCACAGAAGTCCAAATCAACATTCTTCAAACCCGGCAACAAATTCCTTGAGTGAAGAATCTTCATCCCTTTTTCACTCATGTGTCCAAGCCTATGATGCCATAATGCTGCATCTGCTCCGTTGGAAGCTAAAGCATTAACAGAGTTAGAAATGCCATTGCATAAATACAATGTAACAACATTTTCGCCTTTTTCTATTACCAAGGCTCCTTTGGTGACCTTCCAAGCTTTATCTGTGAAAGTTGTCACACAACCTTCACCGCCTAACTACCCTGTTGAAATCAAATTTTTCTTCAGATCTGGAACATGCCTTACCTCCTTTAGTAGACATTGGTTTCCATTCTGCTGTTTTACAAGAACCTTACCCATTCAAATAATTTTATAGGGTTTATCATCACCCAAATGGACTTGTCCAAAATTTCCTTGAACATAGTCATGAAAATATTTCTTATTAGGTGTGGCATGGTGTAGTGTCCTATCTAGGGTGCTAGACTGGGCTATATTTATTATCGACTAGGGTGCGTAGACTTAGAGGTGTGCGCTTAAAATATATAGACATAAAGCATCTAATCTAAGTCTAATCTTCCTAATTACAATGCTATTATTCGATTCAATATCAAACTAAATCACCCTATGTATCACTATATACCAAGATTCAACAAATCAAAATGTTGTGTATCACTGCAATTAAAGATTTTAGTCTCCTTACAGAGACATCATACATAAAACCTCTGTTCAGTGACCACTCAACTTTCATTAACATTTATTAATAGTCATGCAAGATGAAATCATAAGCATAAAGTTCATGACAGTGCTCTACAAGATAACACTGGATCGAATCCCTTACAGGATATGATTCACGATCCAAATGATAATCTATTCAAGTGCATGCATAAACATATAATCAAGCGCATTCATAAACATATAAGCATAAACATAAATCGATTTAATCACTGCACATATCAATACCAAATACCATGACTGTAAATGAAATAAAATAACAATAGTATACCATGTACGTAGGGCCCGTCCGCGTTCTTGGTATACTGGGCTTGTTATCCAACGATCACCAAATCAAAACAACGCAATCGTGACTGTAATGCAATTCTTTGGTATTAAAATCGAAACTATGTTCTTGAAGAAACAATAACGATAATCATATACAACCGGTTCAGAACTATATTTACATATGGTTTCACAACCCTTGAAAACGGATGTACATTCATGAACGGTTGTTGCCGCTTTTACCAAAACATGATTTTTGAAAATGTTCCTATCCTAGCTGATATAAAAAAAATGAAACAAACTTAAATCGATTTGGACTGTGTGTTGTTGCTGCCTTTTTCGCCAACATGCCATAGTTGACCATCGTTGACCACACATGTAGGAGGGTTGATTCCGCTGCGGGATAGGTGCTCGTCCATGCTTGGACATTCCGCTTTTCCTCCATACCCTTCGCTTTAGCCTGGTTGTCATGCCACATGTCAAACAATAAGCCATTTACAGGATGTTGGAACTTCCTGTAGTCTTTTTGCCAAAAATTCCTAATTCATTAACATAAAACCCTTAAATCAATTTCAATGCAATTTAATAACTATAAGACTATTAATTAATCAATTTCCAAGGGATCTGAGAGATAAATGATGAAAAGAGGTAGGCAAATGTCATGTTTTGGGAGGGGAAAAGGGGTCATGGAATGGTACCAACATCTCTCCCTGACTTAATGAATTAGCATGTCCTCATGCTAACCCCGACGTGCTTCATTTGAACTCTGTCCCTGCCTGTGCCTCTGCTGCCTTTAGCAATGTGTCCACATTCTTTTTCACCAAGGCATCTTTCTGGTCATGGATCTCTTGCTTTAGTCTTTTGTATTTTTCCTTGAGGGTCTTCTTTTGATTGTACCACTTGGTGGCCCACTTACAAATATATGTTTTCTCAGCTTCTAGCTCATTGACTCGCTCCTTTAACTTTTCATTTTTCTTTTGAATTTCTTTACTCTGTGCTCGGAGAATTTCCTTTTCTTTCTTAATAACTTTCTCCAGCATGTTAGCCTCCATGAGCTCTTCCTTTAATTTTTCAATTTGTTTCTCCAGTTTCTTCTGCTTCTTATTGGGAGGTGGTGACCCTTTTTCTTGTTTGTTATTACTTTCGACCTCTATATCAGCTCCTGGTCCTGGGGGTGAATGGCTTTCAACATCTACATAAGCTCCTGGCCCTGGTGGCGAATGGTCACTGCTCTGAATATCCATCTGTATAGGTGCATTGGATTCAGGTTGGTCTTCTTGTAACTGAGATTTTGGTGTCCTCCTTGTTCTCCTTGAGTAAGTGGTGAAGACCTTATCTTGTTCTGCCTTCTTAGCATCTTCATTTCTCATTTTCCTAATCCTTATGTTGTTCACAGGTGGAGGTATCTTGCTTGCTTTAGATGATGCTGGGATCTCCTCATCAATGTCCTTCATGAATCCCGAGTTTTCTTGTGATTCTTCTTTGTCTTCCTCATCTCTGATTTGGTTGGCAGCTAAGAACTCCTTCCACGTTTTCCCTCTTCTCTGCATTTCATGTTCAATAAGAATTTTAACTAAACCAAAGTGATATAAGCTCTTGTCTTCATTTCCTTTCTGCTTCTGGATGGTCTTTGACATCTTGGTTAGGCTCTGCGATAGGAAATATGGTAAACTAATAACACATTGTCTTTTTAAGTGTAGCAACAACTTGATATGGTATAAATAAACAATGTTGTAGCGGCCTTCACAGGTTACAAATTTTTAAAGTATGTAAACCATTTCAATGTGATGTTGGGTCGACTGTCGTGTAACTTGGTGGGAGTCGAAACCGGATGGCGCTCACTGCCTTCGGTCCTTACTATGGAGGCCACGGGATTATGCGCGAACATAAACAATCCTGAAAAATGAGTGAAATGACCAACTTCCTTTACCTTTGAGTGTGTTCATTTTTGAAAACAGAGAATAGATGTCGCTTGCAAAAATGCTATTATGGGAGCGCTGGGAGCGTATATACCACACTAAGGTATGATGGAGTCCTTTGAATCACTTAGGTGCGTCGGGTGGTGAAATCATCATTCGGCCGCATGCAAAATAATGAATAGGCCTCCTGTTCCTTACCTTTATATAATTTCTCTTTTTTTTTTTTTTTTAAACAATCACCACGTGTCCTATTGGTACTCGGCCAAATGGAGGTATGTATTTAGGAGGTTGGTATGGCTGTAGGATGTGTAGAACAACGTTGAAATGAAGGGTTAATGGATTTTAGAAGTAGGAAGTAGGTTGAAGTAGGGAAGAATTAGGGAGATAAGGGATGATGAAAAATGTGCCCTTGAAATCAATCATAATAGTCATAGTTATTAGAATTAACATTAAAAATTAATCCAAGAAATTAAATGTTAAGAACAAGGAGCGTATTACACTTTTGTTTGACTGCTGTTTCATTGGCATGCTGAGTAGAGCTAGCCTCTTGACTGTTGTTTGACTTTCTTTGCTGTTCATAACAGGTCCCCTGAGGTAGATTTGAATGCACCAGGTCCCTCTGAAATACTGAAGATGTTCATGCAATTCTTTATGTGCATACAGGTACTGTTGAGCTTGGGTGTTTGATGGAGTCTTGGTGCTCAGCAACATGCCTTTGTAGAAACTTGCTGAAGCTGTGTTGAAGTAATCTTGAAATATCAATCTCTTAACAGGTCCCTTTTTGTGTGTCTAAACAGGTCCCATTACTGTTGGTGCTGATAGCATGGTCTTCTTGGACAGAACAGGTCCCCCTGCATAGTATTTATAACCTGGTCCCTCTGAGATAAAACAATGACAAGACAACTTATTTATTGAAATCTGGAATGTTGGAACAAACTGCTTGGGAAATTTACAATGAAGAGATGAGAAATCTTTTTTTTTATTTTTATTTACAATGGAGAGATAAGAATATTGATGTTTCTCTCCCCCACAAAAGTTTTGACTTGTCCTCAAGTCATTATTCAGCTGAGAAATTAAACAGTGAACAAAAGAAAGAGCATTCTTACCCGCCAACGAATTGGTTTTTAAGTAGGAATTCGGGGTTAGAGTGTGCCAGAGGCTGGTTGTCACATCTAACCCATTTTTTATTTTTATTTTTTGTTTTTCTTTTCTATGTTTTTTTTAAAATTCTTTTTTTTTTTTGAAATTGAAAGAAAATAAACTAAGGTAGGGATACTGCAGCTGAGGGCTGCAGTATCTCAACCTCTCTTTGTTGAGATACTGTGTGGAGAAAATCTTGCTTGCTGATGGGCTTAGTATATAGTTTCAGGCGATGACCATTGACAGTAAAGGAGTGACCTTCTCCATCAATAGTTGTGAGCTTCACTGAACCATTGTCATAAGCCTGAACAATTTGGTAGGGGCCCATCCAATGGGTGGTAAACTTGGCTTTATGATCTCTGAACTTAGAGTCAAAAAGTAAAGCCCAGTCACCTTCCTTGAACTGCTTCTTCTTGATATGTGCATCATGCCACTGCTTCCTTTTCTTTTGCATGAGGATGGTGGTTTCCTCTGCTTGCTGCCTCATTTCATCCAGTTGGTTCAACTGCTGAATTCTTTCTTTTTGTGCTTGGTCCAAGTCAATTTGCAAATCTGCAGCCAGTTTAAAAGTATGTAATTGAAACTCAATAGGAAGCATTACCTCTTTGTCGTACACCAACTGGTATGGTGTAAATCCTGTAGTATCCTTCCATGTGATTCTGTAAGCCCAGAGTGCATCTTTGAGCTTCTCTTCCCAATTCTTCATGTTCATTGCAACAGTTTTAGCAATGGTATCTTCCAAAGTTTTGTTTGTGGATTCCACCTGCCCATTGGCCTGTGGATGTTAAGGTGTGCTTCTCCTATGCTTGATTTGGTATTTGTCTGTGATGTCCTTAACCAACTTTGAGGTGAGTTGGGTACCTTGATCAGTCACTATCTCCCTTGGCACTCCATACCTGACAAAAATCTCTTCAAAAAGGAAATTGACAACTGTCTGTTCGGTGGCTCTAATCAGTGCTTTTGCTTCAGCCCACTTTGTGACATAATCATTACATACTAAGACGTACTTCTTACAATTGGAGGTTGGGTTAATGGGTCCTATGAAGTCTAGAGCCCATTTTTCAAATGGCTCTAGGTGAACTTGGGGCTGAAGAGGCATCTCGTCTGTAGCTGTTGGCCTGCCCATTCTTTTGCAGCTCTCACAACTCTTTACATACTTCTTGGCATCCTTGAAAATGGATGGCCAGTAGTATCCAAGAGTAAGAACTTTGAACGCTGTCTGCTTAGCTGCAAAATGCCCACCACACGGTTCATCATGGAAAGATTTTAAAATATCAATTACCTCATCATTTCTTACACATCTTCTAATGATCATGTCATAACCAGTGTAAAATAGATTGCCATTGAGCCATGAATATCTAGCACTTTGTTTGACTAGTCTCTTCTTTTCTTTTGCAGTAAAGTGTGGAGGTGTCCTTCCTGTAGACAAATAATTGGCCAAATCAGCATACCAAGGATTTACTATGGAAATTGCAAATAGATTTTCATCTGGAAAAGAATCTTCAACTAGAACAACCTCACCTTGATTTTGCAGTCTAGAAAGAAAATCTGCCACCTGGTTCTCTTTACCTGGTCTATCTAACACTGTGATGTTGAATTCCTGTAACAATAGTAACCATCTGGTAACTCTACCACTAGTTATTGGTTTATTCATTAAATGTTTAATGGAAGAATGGTCAGTATGTACAAAGACTTCATAACCAGTTATGTAATGTCGGAATTTTTTCACAGCATATATGATAGCAAGTGTTTCCTTCTCTCTGACTGTGTAGTTTAACTCTGCAGGTGTTAGATTTTTGCTAATGAAGTAAATGGCATAAGTACAAGATTCCTCTTTTTGGCCTAATGATGCACCCACTGCAGTTTCAGATGCATCTGTAAAGATATGAAATGGTAGGCTCCAATTAGGCCCTCTCAGGACTGGTGCGGTTGATAACTTCTTTTTGAGTAGTTCGAATGCTTGTTGGCAGTTCTCATTCCAACTGAAAAGTACATCTTTTGATAGAAGTTTAAACAAAGGTAAAGCTATCTTACTAAAATGTTCAATAAACCTTCTGTAATAGCTTGCATACCAAAGGAAACTTCTTACCTCTCTTTGATTCTGTGGAATTGGTAAATCGACAATGATCTGGATCTTTGCTGGGTCAACCTTGATCCCTTGAGAAGAAATATAGTGGCCTAACACTATCCCTTCGTTCAACATCATAATACACTTCTCATTGCTGAGGGACATGTTAGTTTCAATACATCTTTTCAAAACTCTCTCAAGGTTTTCTAATACATGTTCAAATGAATTGTCGTATACTGAAAAATCATCCATGTAAACTTCAACACAATCATGAATTAAATCAGAGAAAATAGCTAATACAGCTCTCTGAAATGTAGCTGGAGCATTGCAAAGTCCAAACGGCAAAACATTGTAAGCATAAGTGCCCCAAGGACAGGTGAAGGTGGTTTTTTCCTGGTCTTATGAGGCTATTCTGATCTGGTTGTAGCCACTGAAACCATCAAGAAAAGAGAATGATGATTTCCCAGCTAGGGTGTCTAACACTTGGTCAATAAATGGTAGTGGAAAATAATATTTGAGAGTGGCTTTGTTCAGTTGTCGGTAATCAACACAAATGCGCCACTTACCATTTTTCTTGGGCACTACAACCAATGGGGATACCCGCTGACTGTCAGAAATAGGATATATGAAATTAACTCTCAGTAGTTTTTGCAACTCTTCTCTGACAATATCTTGGAGCATGGGGTTCATTCTTCTCTGTGGTTTCCTCACTGGTTTGATAGTATTATATGTGTAAATGTGGTGAGTGCATGTGTCAGGATGAATGCCATGCATATCGGTATAGTCCCAAGCAAAGGCTTTCTGGTATTTCCTCAAGAGTCGGATTAATTTCTCTTGCTAAGATGAGTCTAGATGATTGCCTATGTTCAAAGTTTTCCCTGGACTAATCTCTATAACCTGACTCTGTGTGTTGGTGATGGATTGAACTGGAAAGATGTCGTGAAATGTGGTTTGCAAAGATTGAATGGTGCATGTTTCTTGAAAATTTTGGGCTAAAAGTACATCTGCAGCGTGATATTGGTCATGTCTCAAATTTTCGGAAATATCTGGTTGAGAAAGAAATAGTTCTACCAAATCATTATTGTCTTGTTCTTGGAAATCATAGATTTGGTCAATGCTAAAAACATATTGTACTTCTTCTTTATCATTGAATTTATCATCAAGCCACAAATTATGTGTTACTGCTGGTGATTGTGCCGATGGGTAGAGGGTGAGTTGTTTTCTTTCAGTCCCTCTCGAGATGATCATGTTGCCAGATCGACATCTTATAAATGCATCAGCAGTCGCTAACCATGGTCTACCAAGAATGATAGGGTGCCCTCCTAAATTGGATTTCGGTTGGAGGACTAAAAAGTCCACTGGATACTCCCAGGAGTCCAGTGAGACAATTATGTCTTCCAAAATCCCTTCAGGAATCACTTTAGACCTATCAGCTAGTTCAAGAACAATTGTTGTATGTTGCAAATTTGTAAGCTGGAGTGTTCTCATGGTTTCAAGAGTCATGACATTAATTGCGGCGCCAAGACCTATCAAAGTGTTTGGAATTTGTATGTTGTTAATGATGGTGGTTACTTTGGGAATGCCAGGATCAACATACTTCTCTATGGAGATGGTATTGGTCATAAGGCCTACTAAATGTCCTATAACATGAATGGTTTGAGGATCAACCCTTTTCCTAGCAGGCTTCTTGAGGCACATGTCTTTGATGGCTTTAGTGTAGATAGGAATGTGTTTTATAGCTTGCAGTAGCGGGATTTTTATGTAGACATTTTTAAGCTCATCTAAGACATCAAACTGTGGTATAGACAATGGAGGTTTGATTTGGACCAATCGGTCTGGAAAAAGTGGATGCGATGGTTGCATTTGCTTATCTCTGGTATCATCATTTGATTTCTTTTGATTTGGCATTTCATTTTCATTTTCTATGTTTTCTTCTCGCCTATCTGTTATTGGAGAATCTTTCTGGAGTACCTTACCAGACCTCAAGTTTATATTTTGCAAGAGTAGTGTGGGATATGAAGTTCCCTCTTCTACATTGTAGGCTGGCCTCTCTACTCTATTATTCGGATTTGGGACAGTTTGAGCAGGAATTTGTGTGGGTCTGGAAGGTTGTGAGTTAGATGGAAATTGTAGTTGTGGTGGATTTATTGGTGGAGGAGCAGGCAGTGCTTATTGAGTAGGTTGAGGTGGATAAACAGCTTGCTGAGGATACTGCTGATATGGTTGAGAATGTGATGGATACGGTTGATGGTATTGTTGATATGGTTGTGAATATGGTGGGTATGGTTGAGGATATGTATGATAAGATTGAGAGTACTGTTGAGTTGGTCTCCATTGTTGCTGTGGGTTGTTTTGGTGCTTCCATGGCATGGGTACATTCCATGAATTCTGTGCATACATTTGATCATTTACAGGAAATTGCAAATTTTGATTTGGGAACATACCTTGAGGTGCTGGCCTTAGCTGCCATGGTCTTTTTGCGCCCATGTAATACATGTTTTCCATCTCTGCATTGGCTGCCATGTTACAGTTCTGCAAAACCTTAACTTTAGGACAGTTAAATATATCATGATGTTCAGTACAGAAAGCACAAACTTGAATGTTTTCTAGTGGACAGTCCTTTAATGCATGTTTCTTCCGGCACTTGGGGTAGAAAATAGCCATTACCTGATCTTCAGCTTCTTGTTTCTTTTTGGCTTTTAGAGTGTCAATTTGGTTCCCTAGTGTGCTTAACAAATCTGTCTTAAATTCTTCTAACAGATTTCCTATCTCAACCCTTGTGACACTTGCTGAAGCAGACTTTGTGACCTTGGATGACAGGGTTCTTTTTCCCATTTTAGCTTTACTCCTTGAATATTTTTCGCATAGATCAGCGATTTCTTCAAAGGGTAAAACAGAAATGTCACCTTTACCCATCAAGTTAAGGTCATCCATGTATTCCTCTCGGATACCTTTCAAGAATATTGTGCGGATCAGATCAAGAGGCATAGTTCGGTGTTTAGATTTTTGTAAGTTGTAGACAAACCGTTCCAAGTATTCCTCTAAGGCTTCATCCTCTTGTTGGCTCATTCTAAAGATGTCATCTTTAGATTCTTTGGATCTGCAGTAGGGTTGATATTTCCTTAGAAATACTCTTCTCATACCATCCCAATCAGTGATAGTATGCTCACCAAGCCTCATGAACCATCTTAAGGCTGATGCCTTTAGTGTCTCCGGAAAAAGTATGAGCCTATGGGCATCATCAGTATAGCCATATGTCCGACATACAATGTCAAACTCGAACAAGAATGAGTCTGGATCTTCTGAAGCCATAAAAGTTAGGTAGCACTGATGGGGGTATGTTTTTCATTTTGATCTCATCATCTTCCTGTGGTTCATGTATAGGAAAAGGAAAAGTTGACTCTTCTTCATCTCTCTGTCCTTGATGTGGCACTGATCCATCTCCTTTCTCATCTATCTTAATAGATTTCTCTGTATCAGAGTCACTTGTTTCAAAGAGGCGATTAAGGAAAGAGTGTTCATTCACTGTGCTACTTTCTCCTTGTGTGGCAGACCTAGGAAAGTCCCTCTTCTGAGATTTATGTGTTAATAAAGTTTGCCTTTCGATGAGAGTAAGTCTCTGCCCTGATTTTTGTTTATCCTCTAATGCTTGAATGATGTTCTCCTCAGCTGGTGTTGAATTCTTTACAGAGTCTGCTCCTGATGATGATGGGTTAGTTTTTGAACGGTGGGGGGTTTTTATGAATCTACCCTGATTGTCTCTAAACCTAGGCATAAATGAACATGATTTTAACTGTGTTTTTGTTTATTTTTGCTCATTGAATTTTTTTTCTTTTAAATCCTTTAAGTACGCCTCCCCAGCAACGGCGCCAAAATGTAGTGTCCTTTCTAGAGTGCTAGACTGGGCTATATTTATTATCGACCAGGGTGCGTAGACTTAGAGGCATGTGCCTAAAATATATAGACATAAAGGATCTAATCTAAGCCTACTTTTCCTAATTACAATGCTATGATTTGATTCAATATCAAACTGTCAACTAAATATCAACTAAGTATCAAACTATGTATCACTATCAACTAAGATTCAGTTCGTAAAACGTTGTGTATCACTGTAATTAAAGATTTTGGTCTCCTTACAGAGACATCAAACATAAAACCTATGTTCAGTGGCTACTCAACATTCATGAACATTCATTAACAATCATGCAAAGTGAAAATCGTAAGCATAAAGTTCATGACAGTGCTTTACAAGGTAACCCTGGATCGAATCCCTTACAGGATATGGTTCACGATCCAAATGATAATCTATTCAAGCGTATACATAAACATATAAACAAACGCATTCATAAATATATAAACATGGACAAGAATCGATTTAATCACTGCGCATATATCAATATCAAATACCCTGACTGTAAACGCAATAAAATGACAACAGTATACCATGTACGCAGGGCCCGTCCGCGTTCTTGGTATACTGAGCTTGTTATCCCACGATCACCAAATCAAAACAACGCAACTGTGATTATAATGCAAGTTTGTTTGTATTAAAGTCGAAGCTCTGTTCGTGAAGCAACAATAATGATAAAAACGTAACCGAACATACAACCGGTTCAGAACTTATATTTACATATGGTTTCACATCCCTTGAAAATGGATGTACATTCATGAGCGGTTGTTGCCGCTTTTACCAAAACACTATTTTGAAAATGTTTCTATCCTAGCTGACATATAATAAAAAAAAGGAAACAACTAAAATCGATTTGGACTGTGACTGTGTGCTGTTGTTGCCTTTGTCGCCAACATGCCATAGTTGACCAGTCGTTGACCGCACATGTAGGAGGGTTTATTCCGCTGCGGGATAGGTGCTCATCCATGCTTGGACATTCCGCTTTTCATCCATACCCTTCGCTCTGGCCTGGTTGTCATGCCACATGTCAAACAATAAGCCATTTACAGGATGTTGGAACTTCCTGTAGTCACTTTGCCCAAAAACTCCTAATTCATTAACACAAAACCCTTAAATAAATTTAAATGCAATTTAATAACTATAAGACTATTAATTAATCAATTTCCAAGGGATCTGAGGGATAAATGATGAAAAGAGGTAGGCAATTGTCATGTTTTGGGAGGGAAAAAGGGGTCATAGAATGGTACCAACAGGGAGTTGATCTCTCATTTGGAACACATGGTAATCCTTCACTCTAGAATATTAGGAAATAAAGTTGCACATTTTTTGGCGAACCTTGGTTGTTAAACTCATGATCTCTACATTAACGAAAGGTGGCCTCCAAGAGAAAAGGCAAGTTGGATAGATTCATTCAAAGCTATCTTGGAGAATGACAAGGATTCCTCGATGGGGGTGTGTACAAGATCCAAGATGGGGTTTGGGGGGATGAGCCCACCACCCTTCTCACCTGATGAGCATTATGTGGTAAAGGTGCAACTCTTCCCTGACATGCAACCACCCAAATAGCATTTAATAGAGGTGCATGTATAATGAATTGTGTATTCATTTTGGTGGTGAGGGTTAAAGGTAGTTGTGGGCATGAGGCTAAGGAGATGACCTCCCTACTGTGTGCCCCATTGATCAACTCATGTGTTGTGTTATTTTGGCTCATTTCTGCACTTGGCTTATGTTATGAGAGAAGTGATTTCTGCTTGGAGCTGGAAAAGTGGAGGGGGTGGGTAGTTCAAGCTTAAAGAAGGGAAATTTATAGTTAAAATTGGGGTCTGGAAGATTGTGTCTTGGTGTGATGGGAGAATTGTGAGTTTGGATGCATGGGAATAATATTGAGGGATGTAATCCATGGTGCAAGCCGAAAAAGTGGAGTTGGGGGAAGAAGCTTAGTTGGGGAACGAATAATTGGTTGCTAGCTTTAGCGGATGGTCATGGAGGTCAATGAAAGTTTCAAATAGTGGTTGCAGACTTCAAAAAGCTGATATCAAATCCTTTGGTTTACCTTGTAATTCTTCAATGTACTCTTGGTTGTGTTAGCTCGATCTTTGTCTATTTAATTATTGTTGTGGTGTCTATGTACATTTTGGGTCTTGGGTCTGGTTTGGATTGGGGAAATAAAATTGTTGGAAGTGTTATTCAAGGAAAGGGGTCTCTCATGTCGAGTTGGTTTCTAGGGTCAACGCTCTTTTGCGTTCCTGGTTTTTCTTATCTTGATGTAGTTATTGAATGTTTGATACACAATTGGGTTTGTGGCTTATTGTCTTATTATTTTTCAAGTTGTAGTAAGCTCCATAGAGAGTGGAGCCAGTCTTGGGGCATTTGAGTATGGAGTTCTATTGTGTGGCATAGTCTAGTTTATGTTCCATTATGACGACGTTGGTATCTTGTCGGGGTTGTTTCCTTGAAATGTTTGATATGGGGTTTTCTCCTATCACTTTCCAAGTCGTGGCCATTTTAGCTTTTGTAAGTGTGATCCCCTTATGTCTGTCATGTTGCATAGACAACTCATGCAATGTAGAAGGGGCTATGGTGGTGACAACCCACCATGTTAATGAAGGGCTTGGATCTTCACCCAGGATTCATCTGTTACATATTTTAATGTAGTAAGCCCAAAGACACTATGAGAAATCAAGAAATTAGAAACTCCTATGGGAGTAGAAAGACAATCCTACTTTGACTCCGAGATTCTAGATGAGTTCTCTTTCTAGGTTCCAGACCTTGGTTATACCAAGGGACATAAAAATAACATCTCAATTTTGTTGTTCTTCATTGGCGAATGAAGACTCTGCTTGGTCTAGTATTGAAAGCCAAATAGGTAGAAATGTATAACATGTGTCCATCTCTGGAAAACATCAAGAGGATGTTACAAACCTACGTTTTACCATGGACAAGCTTGACTCAAGACTGGTTGAGGTGGAAGGACAACTGCCTTACAATACAGACATTGATGCTCATCCTGGATTGAGTGCCAAGGTCCCTACTCCCATCTCTTCTTTTGATTCTTAATGGTGTTTATCTTTAATGGTGTTTATTTCTAATAGTATATCTGGTATTTTGTTACGCTTTGTAATGGGTCACTAGCATGAGGGGTTTTTGTATTTTTGGATTAGCTAGTTGATATCTTTTGTATTATGGGATTAGTAGAGAAGTATGAATCCTCTTGTATCCCCAGGAGTTAACAAAAATCTCCTTGGTGGTCTAGTCAAAACAACTTTGCAATTTTGAGTTATTTTGGTAATACAAAGTGCTTTAATTAAAAAAAAATATTTATTTTTATATAATTTACAATATTTAAGAAATTGAAATGTATTAATGTTGATATGAGTAGATTTTTATAGATGAATTAGTTTGTTGGTAAATGTTCACATGCATCAAAACACTTATCTCATGATAGATATCACATTACAAAGATTCAAAGAAATCATAAAAACCAACTAAATTATAACTTTATTTTAAATTATTATTTTATTATTAATTATAAAAAGAATCAATACATAGGTTAAACATATATCCTTTAAAAAGTTATGTAACTTGGTTCTTATGATTGAGAATTACTTTCACTTTATTATGTAGATTCTTAACCCATAATAGCCTATGTGATAATTTTATGGGCCAATAACATGGCTTACTCATATTACATATCCCAAAAAAATAACACATATTCATATAATATGTTTGTTTTTAAACATAACTACTTTAGAAATATATCCCAATTATTTAATCTATTATTATTTACGAAAATATTTTAAATTGTTATCTAAAAGTAAAATCTTTATTATTCATTCAATAAGTATTTAATAATTAAATTAAGTTTTGAAAACTTTATTCCAAAATAAACACATCATCAATATAAATAAAATAACATAATTAACCTTATCTTATTAAAAAAATTATTTTCTTTATAAAAATTATCAACCATTTTATTCTTATAAATTCAACCATCCATTCTAATTTATCAAATTTTAAATTAACGTGGATTTTTGTATTTTCTTTATAAAAGTTATAGAGTATCAATTCAAAATTTGAACAAAGTTTTAAATTTAATATTAACGTTGATAACAACATTTTTTGTTTTGGCATCATTAGAATTCCATGAATATTGTATAATTTGATCATTAAAATGATGTTATTATTATATATATTTAATTATCATTACCTAACAAATAATCTTGCTTTTGAGGGAAAACTTATTAAATTTGATTATATCTGACCAGTAACCTTCCTTTTGAGAAAAAAAAAAAATGTTAAATATTCCTAATAACGATGTTCTCTTGAATCCACTTGAAAGGACACGTTTGGCGGAAGAAAAATGTACTCAATGCCGAAATTTGTTTGCTAAAAGTAATTACCAGTAAATTATGGAGGTATCCTGATCGAATTGCGTCGGTTGTGAAGACGCCCTTGTACTTTCAAGTTTCACGCAATCCGGTGGGAAATAGACCTCAAACATCTCCCAGGTTCGGCAGCCTCGGTCGCTGGTTCGAAACCGACAAAATACGTGGAGATCGTCTACTGGTTCTTCGTACTGTCAGAATCGGTCCAATTACATTTACAACCGGAGCACTAATCTTTGTGTTGTGTTGGGAGCACTAATTCCAAATTTCCATGGGGCGGTTACTATTAAATTTGGAAACCTTGTGTTGTATTTGGAGCACTAATTCAGTGACGCGGTTATTATTAATGTCGGAGACCTTAATGCTCCATTTAATGCTGGTATTGTGCATTCCCCGAAAGGCTTTGATCTGGACAGGAAAAATACCGGCAAAGATCGCTTCAGGGATGGCGATAGCTTACGCGTTGTCGGCCATTGGAAGGAATCAGAGGGGTTCGATATTTGTGCTGGACAAATTTTCAAGGAGTTGTTTATAATGTGATTTTTCGGAGATTTCAGTGACGGAATCCGGCAGAAGAAATTGAGGTTAAATCTTGATTTGTTGCAGTTAAAATGATTTTTTAACTGTATATTTGGATTCAGCACCTGAAAAATCCCTGGGACGCTTTGATTGTGCAAAACTAGTTATCAAACTTGCTATTCCAAGAAATTGCTGCCAGATTTTGACCAGAAAAAACCACCGGAAAAACTTTTAAAAAATCTCATTATAGACCACTGCAATTTTCAAGACTTAGAGTCCAATCTTTGCAATTTTCAAGACTTAGAGTACAATCTTTGCACGCCCGGGATTTGAGATATTAATTAAAACATTGGCAAGCTCTTATGCTTTGTCTTTAGGATTTTTCGTTGTTTTACCTATATGGCATCTCTAGAGCTCCGCTAATTAGATTAAAGTTTTCGTCTGTCAAGAACTGCAAGATTTTTGTCAGATTATGGTGTATGCCACGCACGAGTGAGGCGTTCTCTGATTCAGCTAGAGCTCCGCTAATTAGATTAAAGTTTTCGTCTGTCAAGAACTGCAAGATTTTCGTCAGATTATGGTGTATGCCACGCACGAGTCAGGCATTCTCTCATTCAGCAAGGTTTGAGTTAGAATCCTATTAAAGTTCAGTGTTTAGCGACCTGTAATCGTTCTGCTAGACTTTGATGAATTTGTAGAAAATGCTTTGGCTATGCCTTCTCTCATTCGGCAAAGCTTGAGCTACGTTTAGCGAACAATCCCGTTAAAGTTCAGTTTTTAGCCACCTGTAAGCTCCATTCTGCTAGACACGATGAGTTTGTAGAAAACGCTTTGGGTAGACTTCTTAAGAAATACGTCTGGTAGCCTTTTAAGCTTTTCCTTGCTACTGTTTTCTTTTATGGAGAGCATTGGTAGATTTGGAGTTCAAAACTGACGGATTTAACTGTCATTCTATGGTGAGCATTGGTAGATTTGGAGGTCAAAACTGACGGATTTAACTCTAATGGAACGATTTAGTAAATAAACGCTAAATTTCTACACAACTGTTAAATAATATACACGCAACCCGCGGCTACTTTAAATTTTGGATGCAGACTTTCCTGACCTTTAATGGCGGAAAAATCCGACGTTCAAATCTCACGAAGACGACATTTTTACGGCATTCGCTGTAAATTTGCTGTACACATTGGGCAACTAACCTGCAAATCACATCACGTTATGTCCTCCAACTAATTTGCCCCAAAGTTTCGGCAGGTTTGCGCGTTCTCTTTTAGTGTGCGGGGCCACTTGCAACGTGTCTATTTAAATATTGAACCTTTTTACAGTAATATAAATATCTAATTTTTAAAATAATAAAAACTTTACATTTTAATAAATTTATATGTTATTTTATTTTAATAGATAAGCTGATGGATTTTTCAATTTAATGATCTCATTATTTAATCATTTTTATCATCATCATTATATTCAATCTAATATTTAAAATATTAGATGCCTAATCTAAAACCAATAAATGAGTTATATATATAATTTTAATTTATTTACACAATCGAAGCAACAATAGACTTCCCCTAAAATTATGTAATATTTTAACATTTAAGTTAATTCCAATCTCTGTGTGGAGGTTAGATTTTCCAGTCTTTGACCATCTAACAAAACACTTTATTTCATAACTTTGTCCTCGCTAACATTTTTTTGACCTTTGTTCAATTATTTGTTTATTAATTTTTTTTATTTTCTTCCATGTTTGGCCCTTTTAAGCAAAATAATAAAAGTGAAAATTTCCATATTCTTATTGTTTATAAAACTCAAACCTATTAAAATTTATAATTATGGATAATTTTAAATATTAAATTTAAAAATATAATATAAATTTATTTCAAAATATGTAATAATTTAAATAAATAAATAAATTTGATAAAAATAATAATAATATTATATAAAATAATAAAAGTTATTGCATCATAATAGTTTAAGTGGGCTAATGGGTCGACGAAACACTCTTTGTGTTTCATATCCCCTAAACACCCTTTGTGTTTTGCATCCCCTTGTTGTTGGTGAGGCCTTTCTAGCAACCTAGTCCCAACATTAACAACGAGTAGCTAACGTCCCAAACATTAACATTAACATCTATGTCCAGCTCCCATTAACATTTAACGTTCGTTTCAGGGTTTGTCGTCCAACACCCGTTTGCAGGGCAGTTACGACATAACAACTCACTGAAGGGACGGACCCACGCACTTGCCAAAGTGACAAGTAGCTCGTCTTCACCAATGGCGACCTATGATTTGCGTACAGAGTGACGACTCCAATTTCAAATGGATTTCGAATTTGGATAAGCAAATCTACCCAAATCCATTAGCAATTAACCCCATAAACCAAAGGAGGGTGGGGTGTAAATGTCTGTAAATCATCAAATCCAATTGCTTGTGGCAGGGCAGATGAGGCCACGTACAGTCAAATTTTTTCGCGTTCATTTCATTTCAAAACAAGGGAGAGGGACACAACCTTCCATTCCGTCAAGCAAGGAGAGAAAACAAAGGAGAGTGCAACCATTCCGTCGAGAGGAAACAGAGGAGAGTGAAATCATTCCATCGAGCTCCCGAGAAAACAAGGGAGAGTTCCATCGAGCGAGGAAACGGAGCTCCCAAGGAAATATGGGAGAGTGCAAGCATTCCGTCGAGTGAGAGTTGAATGTGGTTTTCAGAAATTTTCCCAAACTCCTATTGTTGCCTACTATTTTCAAAGGGAGAGTTGCCTACTATTTTTAGCAATCCTACCAAGTGTCTTTCTCTTCTCCCAAGTGAGACAGGGTGACCATTTGCAAAGGTAGATTTACAATTTTTTTAGCTCTAGAATTTGCAAATTAGCTATAGAGTTGTAAATTACAAATTATATATATTTTTCTTGAGAATTTTTGCTCTGGGATGTTGTTCCAAGAGTTGTCGCAACGGTGACAAGCGAGTTTCCGTAATGGTGACTAGTGAGTTACCACTACGACACTTATCTAGGTTGCCTACTATTTTCAGCAATCCCACCGAGTGCATTTCTCTTCTGTCAAGCGAGAAAGGGTGACCATTTGCAGAGGTAAAGTTACTATTTTTTTAGCTCTAGAATTTACAAATTAGCCCTAGAGCTGCAAATTACAAATTATATGCATTTTGCTTGAGAATTTTTGCTCCAGGATGTTGTCCCAAGAGTCACTGCAACGGTGACAAGCGATTTTCCGCAACGGTGACTAGTGAGTTTCCGTTATGGCACTTATCTAGGTTGCCCACTGTTTTCAAAGGGAGAGTTACCTACTATTTTCAGCAATCCTGCCGAGTGAATTTCTTTTCTACCAAGTGAGACAGGGTAACCATTTGTAGAGGTAAATTTACTATGTTTTAGCTCTAGAATTTAAAAATTAGATCTAGAGTTCTAACAAGTAATACCATATCACGTGCGTTCATATTGGGGTATAAAAAATGAAAAAAACATAAAATTTTATATCAGCTATATAACAAGGGGTAAAAGGGTTTTTATATGTAAATATATATATATATATATATATAATATATATAATATTATATAATATATATATATAATATATATAAAATAGGCTATTTTTTATTGCATATATGGGCCAAGCGGAGGCCAAAAAGAGGCGAGAGTACATGGGAGTAGAAAGCGCAGTGAACTTGGCCAAATTGGGGAGCCACACCTGCTGAGTTTGGTTCCTGAGCATAGGGAAAATGGTCACAGTCGAGAGCCACACCTATCAAGTCTTGTTCCTATTTGCGGATCGGCTGTTTTACAAAAACCCCCATCTCTAGATTTTTCTCGTCGTGTTCCCATCAATAATTAGAGAGTGCATCGAACATGGCCAAACTGGGGAGCCACTCTTGCTAAGTTCTGTTCCTGAGCATAGAAAACATGGTGACAATCAGGAACCACATCTGCCGAGTTTTGCATCGAACGTGGCCAAACTGGGGAGCCACTCCTGCTAAGTTCTGTTCCTGAGCATAGCAAACATGGTGACAATCGGGAACCACATCTACCGAGTTTTGTTCTTGATCATAAAGAACAGGTGACAATCAGGAGCCACACCTACCAAATTTCGTTCCTAAGCATAGTGAACATGGTGACAATCGAGAGCCACACCTCCTGAGTCTCGTTCCTATCTCCGGATAGGGTGTTTTACAAAAACCCTTGTCTCTAGATTGGTCTCATCGTGTTCCCATCAATAATTAGTTTGTATTTGTGTGTATGATATTTGGGGGTCAAGTTTGTTTTAGATTCATTGGAGTTTGTTCGATTTGGTCAAGGTTCTTCCCCCTACAGCAGAAGTTGTGAAACCTAATGAAGATTGGGATAACGCATATAACTTAGATTAGGGTCCTAATGAACTTTTCCTTTGGAGTATCAAGAGTGCAACAAAGTTCAAGTGACTTCCTAAGCCAATCAGTGAGCAACATTCATCTATTTGTGTCGTTGAAGTAATAGTGAACTTTTCCTCTAGAGTATAAAGAGTGCAACAAAGTTCAGGTGACTTCCTAAGACAATCAGTGAGCAACATTCATCTATTTGTGGTGTGGAAGCAAGGTTAATTGGCATATATCCTTTGGAGTATTGAGAGTGCAACGAACTTTGGATTACTTCTTGAGATAATCAGTGAGGCAACATTCATCTATTTGTGTCATGGAAACTACGGTATTTGGCATCTAAATCTGACCTTGTCATATGTTCTTTGCAATATTTTACCCTAAGGGATGTTTCATTGGCTAGTAATGCTTGTGCTAGCCTCGTCTCCCTTTTTCCCACTTCTCTATTCTTTTCTAGCCATGGTTCTACCTATACATCAAATTCCTTTGGCTCAGGAACTATCTTTAGGGGATTTGATGGGGCCATGGGAAGGGGATCCCATGCACTCTAAGATTAAGCTTAAGGGCTTCGTAGATGTTCAGTTCTGTTTGTAACACCCCTTTCCCCATGGTGACTGGGGGAGGTTATTGTGGTCTCATCTTCCTTTTTTAAAAGCGCTTGTTGTGATCTCATCTCTTGTTATCTTTTTATGTTTTGATATTTATGTTTGGTGTGTCGGGAGTCTACAATTGGTTTTCATAAGTGTATGTTTTCATGTTTTTTCATTTCAAAAATCTGTTGTTTGAGGTCTAGTACGTCTGAATGGAGCTTCTTGTTTTCATTCTCAAGAAATTTTATTCTTTGCAATGAATTTTTGACTTGTGATATCCATTATTGAGAATTCATGCACCATGGTAATATGAATGGGGCTATAAACTTTTAATTGGTTTTTGTTACAAGTGCTGAGGGTCTAGTCATGTGTCTTAGTTCTTAATTTTTCCTTGAGTAGCGATGATGGTGGCGAGAGCTCCCTTGAAGTCTTTGATATTTTTAAAAACTACCTCCATTGTTGTTGCCATTGTTTTGAGGCAACACCCTGCCACTTGCATTGTAAACTTGTTTGAGGTGATTGGAGTTGCTAACTTCTGAGTTAGCATTATTAGACTATGTATATTAATTGTAATTTATGTTTTTTAATTATTTTTTCCTATCTCATTATAATCTGTATTCGAATTTAATATCTACTAAATATTATTTTCATTTTTATTATCAGAAATGTTTGTTTGGATACATAGTTGTTTTAATCATATTCATGTTGTCAATGACAAGTTGTTTCCATTAAAATGATTCACCATAAACAGACTGGACAATCAGAGGGTTATGGCTTTGTGGAGTTTGCAAGCCACGCAGGAGATGAGAGAGCTTTGCAAACTTACAATGGTGCACAGATCCTCAACACTGGAAAATTTTACAGGATAAATTGGGCAACCTTTGGTGTTGGAGAAAAGTGACCTGAGATTCGACCTGATTATCCTATATTTGTTGGAGATTTGGCATATAATGTGTCAAACTATTTGTTACAAGAGATATTTTGAACTAGATACCAAACTGTAAAAGGAGCTAAGGTTGTTACTGATAGGGTTAGAGTTCATTCAAAGGGATATGGGTTTCTAAGGTTTGGGGATGAGAATGAACAAGTTCGGTCTATGACAAAGATGAATGGGGTGTTTTGTTCCTCAATACCTATGCGAATAGGTCCTACCACAACAAAGAAGACCACAATTTTTCAACAACCATATCCTAAACGTAGGTTGTGAAAATGTATACATAAATGCATTGATTTTTTGAATATTTTATTTATTTGGTAGCAGATGCTAGAATGGTGAATAATGGTTGTGTTGATTGGAAAAATTCATATTTTCGATTGATATGGATAAGATCTGTTTTTTCTTGCCTCTGCATTGTGTAGATTTAGGCTCTACTCTATGTATTGAGTACTTTCCTTTCTAAATTAGTAGTTGGTTAGTATTGCAGTTGCTTTTCTGTATATTCCTAATTCCAGTTATCTTTGAATCCATTATACCCCATTACGAGTTTTTTTAAATTACACGAGAATTTGGTCAGGTGATGTGTGACGTTTTTAAAACTAGTGAGTTCTATACAAGCCAATTTTTTGAAGTTTTGGAATTAATTTATATTTTAACTACTTCAAGAGAAACCACAGTGGTTCCTTTAGTTAATCTGCAAAGTCATTTCCTTCCAATTATTTTCCTTTGCTTTTTAAAATTGGGCAAAATTTAATTGGACATCAAAGTTATGAAGCTTATAAAATTGTTGTTGTCTCAAAGTAGGATGCCAAGAGGCTTTGTTCCGTTAGGGGCTTGGAACAAAATTCAACATAGAAAAAGCGTCCTTTTAGTGGTTGGCCTCACTCAAGTCAGTTATATTGTTTACGTAACGAACTGTTATTTTTTCATTCATTTGACATTTTTGTAGCATTTTATGCTACCGTTGAACAATTTTTTTCTTCTATATTCATGATTTGTCCACCTCGTTAGATTTCCTTCTCCAAAATCCTGTTTATATAGTCACTTTCTCCATTTCCTATTTTAATATGGTTGTTTCCTTCATTTTTGGTAGAAATTTTACTGTTCAATTCTTTTTTTCAAAGTTTTATCATAGAATGATATAAGCTTTTTCCCCCAGTTGCTCATTGTTCATTTTATTTTTCATCTTCTGTACCTTTAGAAAATATTTTCAACATTCAAGGCATCTTGGAGGAAGGCATGGTAAATGGCTAGCATAGGTATCTTGTTGTCATGAATGACTGATTTAGAGTTTGGAGGCTTTGGGACTATCTTTTGGATTTTCTATAAAGGATAGTCAAGTGGATGCCACCTTTATGTTGTGGTTGTCTTGTCATATAACTTAGCCTATTTAAATTGAGTTGAAACAGTTGGCTACCGTAGATGTATCTAGAAAAATGCTTGAGTAGTGTTTTGTATTATAAACTGCTCAAACTAAATGTAAGGAAATGGGAGGCTTCGGTATTATTTTTGTGTTTTGTGTCATTATAGCCAATTGGATGCCACCTTATCTGGTGGGTACCTGTCTAAATTGAGTTGAAACAATTGTTAATGTTTGGTATTACAAACTTCTCAAATAGGATGTAAGAAATTGTGTTTAATGAAGCTATTGTATATCTGACATTGCATATTTCATCTTATTTGTTGATTCCTGAGATATACTCTTACATCTATTACATTTTACTAGATCATTTGGATCCAATCATCTACCTTCGAGATTAGTGTTAACTTTACAGGTTACCCAACACATGAAAATTGCATACTCTTATGTATGAAGTTATGTGATATGAGCTAGACTGGAGATCCTCTTCCATGGGAAGGTAGGTGATATGAGCTAGAGTGGATTGTTGTGTATCATTGTAAAATATTATCAATACATGATGTTCCTATCAACCCACAAGTCAAATTTGTGAGATTTTCCTTGTGTGTAAATTAGATAGATCAAAGAAAAAGGTTTCATTATGAAACAACTTGCACATATAGTGAGCTACTTAGGTTGATTCTATTATTAATGATTTTTGTGTGGTTACCCAAATGACCTATGGTTAGGATTCTACTCTACACCTCTATGAATCTATTCATTTCAAGGTCCCTATTCAACCCATATTATAATAATTAATAGCAAAGATAACCATGAGAATTTTAGTGAGTAATGTACCTTCAGTCTTTCTTTTTACTATTCTAGGGGCATGTTATATTGAAACAGAGGTAATGCATTGAAAGCATTGTAATATTATCTTTGATTCAACCCTTATTGTAATAATTAACTGTGAAGGTAATCATGAGAATCTTGAAATTAGTGAATAATGTATCTTCAATCTTTCAGGAAGATATAAAGGGTAGAGCCTGAGATCTCGGCAAGGACTAGTGGCACTAGGTAGGTGAATGCAAAATATGTATTAATTGCCTACATGCTACAACAAGGCAACAATAATAGAGCCTTCACGCCTATGCTCTTCGAAGGCTAGCCAGCCATTTGAGTGAGCACGCTTCCACCTCCTCACTTAACCAGCAGTTAACCAACATAGTTTACTTTGGAACTATCTAATAGTAATTATGACTTAAGAGGCTTGGGAGGTCTGTGAGGCCAACTATGTCAGCATTCATGACACTCCACTCAATGGAAATTATTGGGCCCTGACTAGGAGGTCCAACAAATTTGTAGGAAGTTGCCCCACAATAATGCGCATTTTGTATAAATTTTATTGATACCCCTTTGTTATTTTTCATATTGCCACATCTAGCTTTTTTTAATCTAAGATTAATTAATTATGGATTGGAATCTATCTTGGCAATTCTAGTTTCCTCTGATGTCAAGGAGTGGGAAGTTGGAAAAGCTCATAGCATAGTATAAGGAATATAAAATCTATTGCCTCTCTTCGTCAGACATTCCTGGAGGGCCTAAGACTTTTGAACTTGCTGCCAAATTTTGCTATGGTATGAAATTGGAGATCATGCCCCATAATGTGGTTGCCTTGCAATGTATTGCTAATTATTTGGAAAATACAGAGGAGTACAGGGAAGGAAATTTATTAACAAAAGCTGAAGGATTTCTTGACCAAGTGGCGCTTTAGAGCTGGAAGGACTATGTACAAGCCTTGCAGAGTTGTGATGGATTTATTCAGAAAGCAGAAGAGCTGCAAATAGTGAGGAAATGTGTGGATTCTCTTGCAATGAAGGCCTATACTGATCCTAGCCTTAGTGGATGGACTACGCAAGAGAAAGAGGTGTTGCATAGTCTAGGTGATAGTATTCTCTGGAATGGTATTAGCACAGGGGCAAGACATAGGCATCCTCAATCAGATTGGTGGTATGAAGACCTTGCAGTCCTCAACCTACCACTATTCAAGCTTTTAATCTCTGCAATGAAGGAGAAAGTGATACGAGCATAAAATATTACAAGAGCCCTTATTTATTATGCTAAGCAGTCCAACCCAGGACTCACTAGGAGACAGGCAGGAAATGCAAACTCGGGTCTACCCTTGGGATCTGCTCCTTCTGAGTTTGTGCTTTTCCTCTGCCTCACAATATACACAATGACCAAGCTTCCTAGTGTGGCGGATCTGCTTGTTCCCAGCAAGGCCAATCTTTACAAACTGTAGAATGAGATCAGGGCATGGCCCATGTATCCGCCAAATATGGCAGAACTGCAGGCAGAATTGAGGATGTCTTTGCCTAACTAGGTTGGAAATTGTATTCCAGGAAACTTCTCACAATCCAATCAAACTGAGCATTGCATACTTGTAAGTTATTACTTTCTTACTCTTACATTTTCACTAGAAAATTGGAAATTATATTTGGCGTTGTGGCTTTTCAAGTTGATTCAATGTTATTTCAATCTTCAACTTCCAGGATTTTGTAAGAATGCATAGATCTCAGTGTGCATGTGTTTGTGTGTCCTTGCAGATTCACTACTTACAATAGCCCATAGAGTTTGGTATAATTGTCTGCAGAAATACACATACAGTGATATGATATGATCTTAAAATGTATAATTATAGAGTCCATGATCCTCAGCGATTAAAGCTTTGATGAGTAACATTCATATGTGTCTACATAGGTATTTACAATTATAAACATCACTTGATTTTGTTCTAGACCTTGACTGTTAAGTTGCTAACTCACTATGAATTGGAAATCCTAAAAATCATCTAACAGTTATCTTCCTGCACCTCCATTTGGACCGAAGAATTTATATAATCAAGTTCTTAGTTTTCCAGTTTGATTTTGGTTACAACAACTTCCAATTATATACCTATCATTGCCATGATGATTGAGTTTCCCATTACTTAAAGCCTTTGTTGATTGAGTCCACTGGATGAGCCAAGTTCATGTTAAAGTTTGTTCTCAAATTTACTGTTCACAACCTTACATTCACCATCTCAGAACAGTAAAGCAAGAATGTAAATTTCATATAGAAAAGTCTATAATAGAGCAATACGAACTTACAATGGTTCCAGATAATTCTTATTGCATGTCACTAGAACTCAAGCTTCTCTTGCAATATTGGCCTTGAGGCCTTCTTTTCATTAAAATTCATAATTTAAGAGTTGACAAAAGTCAAACAAAATTCCTGTTTCTCAACTAGTTGATTCCCTTTTATACCTATTCTCATCGCTTCCTTGTGAACTCTTGGACTTCCTTCTTGGCAACTATGACCTTTTGATTTAAATAGGATATTTTACACCAAGGATTTGTCTTTAGTTGGAGCCATATGCTACCATGTACCTTATCATCCAGATAGGCTGACCCTAGTCTTATTCACATTTCTAATTATTTAACCATATGCTTTTTATTATTAACTATATAATAGTTTAGATAATATATCATTTGTTTTTGCAAATTTAACCCAAAATAAATAAATCTCAATTTCTAAAAAAAACTTTAACTAGTGTCTAGCTATGTCAAATTCTATCCCAAAACTAATAAAACTTTTAAATTCAAAAATTTAAAATATATTTTTATTTTAAGATGTCCAGGTCAATATTTTTTTGAAACATTAAAACCAACGGTCAGTATAAAATGTAAGTACTCAATCAAAATACGCAAAGTTATATATATATATATATATATTCCCATACTAGGCAAGGACCAAAGAAATATTCCCATGTATTAAACATACACTACTTCTGTTGAAAATGGCAACAAGAAATTGCTAAAAATAAAAGTGCTAAAAATAGCAGTTTGGGTACCAGTGCTAGATTTGGCAACAGGGAATGAAAAATTGAAGTGCTAAAAATAGAAGTTCTATTTTTATCAATTCATTGTGGATTCCTATTTTATTCAGTCCCTGGACTAGAAATAGGAAGTAAAATTTGAATTTGAACTTAAGAGTTGTTTGAAAATAAATAAATTAATTCTTCATGAGTTAATTAGTTGTGAAAAATCAAACATGAAGTCTATGTGAGGACATGCAACAGTTCTCTATTAATTGAGGAATTTATCCATCAGTTAAAGAGATAAGGATGAGTTCTAATTTGAGTTGTAATCAGTTGGCTCAGTTAACTCAGTCAAGTCCAATTATATTTGATTTAAATAGTTTGTTTAAATTAATGTGAGTTCAGCTAGTTAATGCTTGCATGCATGTAACTGCTACACTTCAGATAATTGAATATTCTCTCATAAATAACTCATGCATGTCAGCTCAGAGAAAGACCCAGTTGAGATCAGATGGAGGGACAGTGTACTACTAGTTGCTAGGATATTCCTTGGTGAATATTCCTTGCATGCAGAAGGAATATTATTCCTTATGGATTGCATAGTTGGACCTAAGGTTACAGCAGGTATGATATGGCCAATTCACACATGTTATGACATTAGACCCCAATCAAAATTGCGCAAGGAAATAGGAGCTCGGAGGACTTGTGTAGCCTATATATTCAGGACTAGGTAGTCCATGAGCTACATCATCAGAGTACAGAGAGAGCAGGATAGCTTTTGAGCTAATTCTTTTTGTATGTTTTTGAGGATTTCCACTTGATTGATAATACAAAGATGGGGTTTTAGGCTGGTGCTTTGCACAGGTTATATCTTCTGTGTTATGGTTGATTACTTCTCATTCTCAGTTATATATGTTCATGCTTGATGTTACTCATGTTCAATTAAGCTTCCGCAAAGTTTATGGTAGATGTAGATCTAGTATTATGCCTTAGTACATTGCATATATCAGTTTGATCTGCAGGTACAATTTCTACATGATATCAGTGAGCTAGCTGATTTGTAGAGAAAATTATACATGGTATCAGAGCAAAGGTGATCAAAGGAGAGAACAGTATACTGAGAGGAGATTTCAAAGTTTTGAGTTTTGGGCCGAGAGTTTGCAGAGCAGATTTAAAAATTTTGTACGAAATTTTTAGAAACTAATAGCATATTTGGATTCCTTGCGGAAAAATACCCAAAAAAAAAAAATCAACTGAATCGGAGTTCAGATGACAGAGATATCGCTGAGTTAAAATCAGCTCTTTTTCTAGAAAATTTCGTGACGACGTGAAAGTGAAAACATATTGGTGTGTTAGCCAAGAACCTGTATGCACTTGAGGTACAAGATGCATGCAAAGCCTGGAGGAGCAAGGCAAAGGTTAGATAATTGGTAGTTGAGAGGGAGAGTACATTACCTCTCAACATGCAGTGCCAGAAGAAGTCTCAGACAATTGTGGAGGAGCCACAATTGGTGAAGCATCTTCATGAGGTTGTGGAGCAACCACAACTAGAGAAGTCGAGAGGAGATAGAGTGGAGTTATCCACTCATGCAGAGACCTCCAGTAGGGGGAAACTTCGAGCCAGGTGTGCAAAGGGATCACAAGCAGCCATACCTCTAGGTAGGAGGTGGGGCGATGTGGAGTGATCGTCCCAAGGAGGAGGGGCAGGATCCTTGAGGTACCCAACCTCTTTGATTTGACTTTGCTACGGGAGCCTCTATGAGGAGTAGCAGGACTGACTGATTGGGTAGAGAGAGCTACAGTGCAGGGAATCCTAGGATGACACAGAGCTAGCAGGTTGCAGCTATGCTAGAGGCACAAGTGTGTTGCACCAGTGCCGGGTAGCACAGAGAGGTGTGCGACGGTGCGAGATGTATGGAGATGTTGCAGTAGCGCAGAGGTCAGAGAGGGAGCACTTGTCAGTAGCAGGTAGAGCTTTAACATCAGAGTATGTTTCTAGCCCAACAGAGAGGTCAGTTGGGAGTTCTTTTTGTTCCGAGAGTTGCTGGAGCAACCACACTTGGTAGAAGTGTTGCATGCAAAACATTCCAAAGGTACAGGATCGGGTTTGAAAGGAATCCTTTCTTGTTGAGAGGGAGTGTTGAAAATGGCAACAAGAAATTGCTAAAAATAAAAGTGCTAAAAATAGCACTGCTAAAAATAGAAGTTTGGATACCAGTGTTGGATTGGGCAACAGGGAATGAGAAATGGAAGTGCTAAAAATAGAAGTTCTATTTTTAGCATTCAGTGTGGATTCCTATTTTAGTCAGTCCCTAGACTAGAAATAGGAAGTAAAATTCGAATTTGAACTTAATAGCTATTTGAAAATAAATTAATTAATTCTCCATGAGTTAATTAGTTGTGAAAAATAAAACATGAAGTCTATGTGAGGACATGCAACAGTTTCTCTATTAATTGAGGAATTTATCCAGTAGTTAAAGAGATAAGGATGAGTTCTAATTTGAGTTGTAATTAGTTGGCTCAATTAACTGAGTCAAGTCCAGTCATATTTGATTTAAATAGTTTGTTTAAATTAATGTGAGTTCAGTTAGTTAATGCTTGCATGCATGTAATTGCTGCACTTCAGATTACTGAATATTCTCTCATAAATAACTCATGCATGTCAGTTCAGAGAAAGACTCAGTTGAGATCAGATGGAGGGACAATGTACTATCAGTTGCTAGGATATTCCTTGGTGAATATTCCTTGCATGCAAAAGGAATACTATTCCTTATGGATTGTGTAGTTGGACTTGAGGTTACAGCATGTATGATATGGCCAATTCACACATGTTATGACATTGGACCCTAGTCAAAACTGCGCAAGGAAATAGGAGCTTGGACGACTTGTGTAGCCTATATATTCAGGCCTAGGTAGACCATGAGCTACATCATCAAAGTACAGAGAGAGCAAGATAGCTTTTAAGATGATTCTTTTTGTATGTTGTTGAGGATTTCCACTTGATTGATAATACAGAGATGGGGTTTTAGGCTAGTGCTTTCCCTAGGTTATATCTTCTGTGTTATGGTTGATTACTTCTCATTCTCAGTTATATCTATTCATGCTTGATGTTGCTCATGTTCAATTAAGCTTCCGCAAAGTTTATGGTAGATATAGATCTAGTATTATGCTTTAGTACATTGCATGTATCAGTTTGATCTGCAGGTGAAATTTCTACATGATATCAGTGAGCTAGCTAATTTGTAGAGAAAATTCTACAACTTCAACCATATGAACTATAATTATCCATGTTAGCCATATAATCTAAAACATGGTCCAACCACCCTTGAAATAACTTATTTCCTAACTTATCACACTATGTTTCCTAATTTATCCAAAATTTGTGAAGAAACCTTCCTTTGGACTGCCTTTCTCATCTTCTCTTTGAGATTGCATTCATGTCTAGGCACTAGAGTGCTGATAACTATATCAAGGAAGATGCTAAATTTTAAATTTTGAATGTTGTGGCAGGGAATGCAACTGTGTTGTTTTCTAATATTTTTGGGTGAATTGGTAATGGATTTTGTGACAGAAGTAGCAAGTTAGAGGACTCTCTAGTATTTGTGTAGAAAATTCAAAATCTCAAATGGGGGAGTGAGTTTTGAAAGTATAGATAGTATAATTAACTTAGAGTTTTGAAAACAGATGAATATACTTGTACGAAGAAATGTGCATATATTAATATTTAATATGTAGTTGATAGTCAGTGTAACTCTAGATGTTGGTTACAATGTTCCCCTCATGTAACATCTTGGAGATTCCCAGGAAATTTTGTAGAGGAAGAGAGTAGAAGTAGGGAAAGTAAAAGGTTGGAATCTGGATAACTATTTAATTTGGGCTACAGTTAGTACTCTGTGTACTCTGCATCTGGGGAATTAACATTGTGGGTAGAGAGTGTTGTATATTGTTCAAGTGTGAATTTTTGTTTAGACATTATCATGTTCAAAATTCAATAACATTTTGCATTAGTGCTATGTGCAATTTTTGTGTTTTAATTAGCCTCATTTGTCATTCTTATTCAACTAACAAGAACAAGTATAATTTATTATCTTTGAGGTGTGGGATTTAGTCTTTACCAAGTCTCAAGTTCAAATCTCATGGGAAAGTTGAGGATGGAAACCATCTTTGGGGAATTAAAGTATCCCAAGGGACATCCAAGCTAGACTAAGCTTCGCACATTTCTGGTGGTAGAATCCCATTGGAGAGCAAACCATTCCTCCATCCACCACGGAACTGGCCCCAACCTAAACTCAACATACTTGTAAGAAAAACATAAATACAATTCATCCTAAATTTATTTAGATTTATCATATTGCTTTCTCATCCTCATATTTCCCCTGCTTGTTACTCTAGCACTTTGCTAACGCTTTTAACATCAATTTGAATCTTAATAACAATCCTAGGGACTCATTGTTGCAAATAGTATTTCAACTAGTGTCTGCTTAAATAGACTATAGATTACTCAGAGGACAATTGATATTGTCTTTGGTTTAACCAACATTTGAGCCATAAGGTGTCTGGTTATTCAAATAGGGGGTGTCTTTTAAGCATAAAATCAAAATGGGTAGATTGAGGATAAAGAGCTTATTATATTGTGGAAAAGAATAGTTTCATATTCTAGACTCTGGATATAGATTTCTCTGCTCACACTCGCTTGATTCTTGGTCTAATTTTTTGGATCTGTTTCTAGCACCATACAGGTACAAGATTATATTTAGAATCAATACCTCTTGATTCATAATCAATTCCTCTTTGAAAAAGCTAATATATGTGTCATGTGCCAACTTGCAAGAATATCGGAGATATGGTCACTCTTTTCACTTTGATTGCTTCTACATTTATAATTTTAAAAAGCATTTTGGTTCAAGATCAATACCTCTTTACAACAAGCTAACATATGACATCATGTTGTAACTTGCAAGAATATCAGAGATATTCTCACTCTTCACAGATTGAGTTCCCCTTACAATCAAAATATCTGGAGCATTTTCAATTTATAGGTAGGGTTTCTAACCCCAAAAGGAACTTTTTCCTTTAAAGTGAAAGAGCATCAAAACTATTTGGAGCATTTTCAATCTGTAGGTAGGGTATCTACCCCAAAAATATAACTTTCACATTTGAAGTGAAAGAGCATCATTGAGGCCTCCTTTTAAGATTTCATAATTCATTTTCATAGAACGTTGGTAGTGACGATAATGTAGGTTGTTCCAGTTCCTATCAAGGGTCTGCAAAATAGTACGAAAGTGTATTCCTCTGCTTTTTATAATGCATTCTTCTCCAAACAAGAATCAAGAGAAACTGATTGCTGAATCTGTGAGACACTTGTGCCATTCTTGATCCTACTATCCTCTTCTCTAGATGTCAAACTATTCACTTCACAACTCTTATTTCCATCCTGTAATTCTGACAGATTTCCACCGTTGATCTCCACCCCCTTCTCAACAGCTATGAACTCAATATCATCCTCTATACTAACAACTTTATTATCATTCCTCGAAGTAGCCTCTCTAAAAATACAACTAGATCGATCTTGATGACTGACTAGAGGGAATAAGTTGCTTTTTGCTTAAAGAGAAAACAAGGATGCAAACCTAGACCCCTTCACATCTTTTGACAATTGAACTTGCACGCTAGTTTTAGAAGGGCTCTCATTAACAGGGTCTTTTAGGCTCAAATCAGTTATATGTTCATGATTTTTCCTGGTTGCAGATATGGAGGCAAATACATGACCTCCTAATGCACATATTGATGGACTTATAGATTGCTTTGATAATCTGTCATGAAAATGTACATCACCAGCATCATCACCAAGTTCTACTAAAGGTACTCTTGTTAGAGGTGTATGTTTGCAGGCTCCACTCTCCACATACTAGTTGACATCAGACATGATGTCAGATGACAGGCATGAGACCATTGAGAAGTGTATCTCAAGAATGGATGAAAGCTCATCCACTTGAGCTGATGCTTTTTCACTCCTTGCAAGTCGCTTTTAGCATTGTTACTTGCCCTTCCCTTTCTTTTGATGACATTGGAAGCAAGGTGCCCAAACTTTTGACACTTGAAGCACTTGATGTGGCTCAAGTCCTTCTTTCCCTGGTTACAAGAACCTCGCTTCTCTTTCTTCCATTTTTAACACTTCGTAGTTCCTCTTTTCTTGTTTCCCTTATTCATATTAGTAATGAGGACAACATTCTGCTCCTTAATACCTGCAATAGTATCCAGTATTGTCTCCTTCTAGTTGAAGTCATTCCATAGCCTGCTAAAAATGGGAAGTTTTCTTTGGCCAGATGTCATAGCCAAAATGTTTCCAAAAAGAACAAGACCTATTTAATGCAATGGGCATTGGGTACTAGCTCTTTACCCTTTACCTACTAATTTTCATTTTCATACCTGCAATAGTATCCAGTATTGTCTCCTTCTAGTTGAAGTCATTCCATAGCCTGCTAAAATTGGGAAGTTGCTTTTGGCCAGATGTCATAGCCAAAAAGTTTCCGAAAAGAACAAGACCTATTTAATGCAATGAGCATTGGGTACTAACTCTTTACCCTTTACCTACTATTTTTCATCTTCAACGATTCTTTATATGTCACAATGCTTCTTGAATTTATGCCTTATGGTGTTTCCTTTGCAACATCTGGTGCAAATGCTAGTCTAGTTCCTTTTATAAATGTTCACTACAGTTTTTAGCTTCTTGCATATGATTTTATTAGGCTTTTCTTTATTATGTAACAATTTATCCATGAATTGTTATGTAGCTATATTTAGTTCTCAATATATTCAATTTATCATTAGTATGGAAAATGGTTAGGTTTAGATGCTTTATAGTTCTTATTTCTTGTTATGCATTTTCTGAAGCAAGGAGATGAAAAACGTTATTTCTTAGAGTCCATTATATTTGTAGCTTTGAAAGCCTAGAGATGTTTCGGTGTACCCCCAATATTCTAATTTTATTGCTCAAGATTTTGTTGATTTTAGCTCTTTAACCTAAATGAGGTCTCTATCTTGTTGCATCTCATGAAGCTTGAGACCTAAATAGAGAAGGATTCAAGAGAAAATCTCAAATATAAAACCGATGCAGAATCCGTTTGGGGTGAGTCTCTTTGGGAATTATGTGTTGCTATACCATCTTGATTATGGTTCATTTGTCTTTCTTATTCTACAAAGACAAGCTTCATTATATTTGTTTTAGTATCAGTTTTAAGTTGTTGGATCATGTTCTTTGTTTTAATGAGATAACTAATTTATAGCCATTTTATTGGGAAACCTCAAAGCATCTTAAAAATTAAAAATAAACAATTCTCTCATTTTTGATATTTGTTTTACTGTTGGCGTGGGTCCTAAAGATATTTCTTTGTGTTTAACCTTGAATGCTTTTGATTTAGTTGTGCATGATTTGTTGATTTGAAATCTAGAGTTATAGATTTTATGCCTCAAAACTTTGCTCCCTTAGAATTTTGGAATCTATTTCCTTGTGACTTATTATACTATTTCAAACAGTTATAAATTTGCGATAGACTCGCTCTTTCTCCCATTGACAAATCTATAGAATTTGATGAAAACTCTATTCCCCTACCTCCAAAAGCTCTGTCATGTTTTATCATAGTTCTTCAATTCATGCATTTGGATTTTTCTATCCTTCTTGTAAATTGATTCATAAGGTTGCCATCCTCATCACTAATCTCAATGACTTCACATCCACGTACATACTGGAGCCCAAACCTTTTTGGGACACTTAATTTTGATGCTTCTTAACCACTAAACGACTCTAAAAAAGGACGTACATATAACAAAAAGAGAACATCATGTTCCTTGAGCCCATTCCATTCATACCTTATCTATGATGTGTATCTTGAAATACTGTATGTAACCTTTACAGTAACAACAGATAGTTTCACCTCTCCAATGTTTGGTTGCTTTACTTTGGTGATTTTGAACTCCTTGATTGGAACAAGCATCCTAGACCATCCTCGAAAGCGAGTTTCTCCCTCATTATTAATATATGTTGCCAGTCGAGGCAACACATCTTGGATATATTCTCAATTTCCTATGTCGATTCCAAGTGAAAAATATTGAAATTCCTTAGGAGGTAGTCATGGAGAGTTAGAAACTGTAGATTAAGTTTTGGAAGAGCCAAGCATCCTTCACCAATGTAATTAATGTTGGGTACAACACTTTCATCCCACATGACTTGTTCATTTGGATAAAAAGGGAGAAAATTTAACGCTTCCTTTTGAGACTGTCATTTCTCAAAAGTAGAAACCATTACCTCAGTAAGGAAATCCATTCTTTCAACACATGGATCAATGTTCTTAAGCAATTTAAGATTATTACAGACAACATCCTTAAGTTATTTTGCACACAAAACAGAATGCCTCTTACAAAGATCGTTACATTTTTCAATGGAGCCCACATCGGCCAATGCAAGTGTCATAGGGCTTACACTACAGACTAAGCTCAGAGCTCTTAAGGAAGTCAGTTCATAGGACTTGAACTCTATGGCTGCTTAAGACAATATTCACTCCAATGGATACTTTCTTAAAGCTAGTTTTTGGACCAAGGCTAGGAAGATGGGGTATTGATACAGACGAGCTTGTCTCTTTAGGCTTTCCACTCTCTTTCTTATTCAAAGAATGTAGACTATGTATTATAGCTAGTCACCTACAGCTTAAGAATGCAACAAGAGGTCCATGCTTATTCTCCCATGCTCTATGGTTTATTTTACAGTTACAATGAAATTAAATTAGAGTTGTCAGAATCTGTTAGCTCAGAATTATGTTTTCAACTTCTATTTGAATTAGAGGCAACTAAGTTGGACTAAATCCTGCATTTTATTGGCAACTAAGTTAGACTAGAGTTGATAAAAACCTTTTTAGCGTGGAATTTTGTTTCCAACTTCTATTTTTATTAGATACAACAAATTTATCAAATGTTGCATATTTTTGTTGTCTCATAGTAAGTTGCATTGAAATAAAACGGCGTTCCTTCTCTTCAATTGATTCTGCCATAGCTATTTATTGCAATTTATTGTGACATATTAGTAAAATGACCATTATTCTGATAAAGAAGTTGTGTTTTTAGAATCACTAGCTACTACGAAATTATCTCTGGACATGTCAATAGTTTAACAGCTTCATGTAGCAAAATCAAGGACAACTAGTTTAGCTTTGAAGATTCTATAATATATGCCATGGAAGGTGATATGAGTCCCACTGGTCCTACCCAACTTGAGCTTCCAAGGTAATAATCGGTTTCTTGCATGTGATTTTAGAAGTGCCCAAGCCTCATTGGCCTTTTATAACCTCTGATCTGTGGGTTTTCCATAGAAGCTTTGGGATATTTGTAATCATGGTTGTATATAGCGAAAATGGTTGTTCTCTATTCTAATATTGACACTGAGAAGACAATATTAATTGAAGTAGTATCCAACAATATTAACTGAAGTGTTTATAGAAACTACTAGATTAATCCCCTGGGAAAGAATAGTGAAAGGATTATGTTCAATTTTTGGCAAAGCTTTTCTCCTATCATTTCATCCTTGGACATTTAAGCGGTCTTGCGAGAACCTCCATTCAGATAATCGTTATATAAAATCCACATAAAATCTTGGAAGTCTAATCTCGTGCTTCTCAACTACTTTTCGAATTGGAAAGTCCCATATCATGCTTTTCAACTGATTTTGGTATTATAGATGTTTTCTCTGGTAGAATTGTGTACATGGATGTTCTCTTGCAGATCTTTTTTGTAAATTTGATCTTGCATAGGTCGCTTTGTTATAGGGCAATAAGGCTTTTGGTTCTTGGCGTTCAAGACATTACTTTAATATTGTTTAGCCATTTTCAATTGATTCTTTGATTATAGAAATGCCAAGGTCATTCCTATTTCAAGGAAGTGATATTAGCTCTTAATATTGTTTCCAGGGTCATTTCTATTTCCTATATGATGTTACTTCCAATGTAATCGCTCATTATGTAAAAGAGACCTTAAGGAGAAATCCACTATATCTAGCTTGAGTGGGCCTAATGGTTAAGAGGATGTGTTTCCTCCTAAGAGGTCATAGGTTCAAAACTAGAGGGGGTAGAGTATGTATGCCTTCATTGAATTAGCGATCAAATCATTGTGCGAAGGTGGGTCCCTTGTCCCAAAAGTAAGGGGGTCTCATACACCAATGTGGTTTCTGGCTTGGTTGTGACCTTAAAATTGGATAACTAAAATATCCTCTAGAAATTTTTCCTTCAACCTGTAGAAAATCTTGTAGACGTTTGGAGGTTTATTTCGAAATACACCATTGTTTTGAGCTAGCCAAATGGAGGAGATCACCTCTAAAACCAAAATTTTGTCTTATGTTCTAGTTGTAGTCCATTCATTTAATGCCTCTGTGTTATCTCCAACCCATTGTTGCATTTTACATAGTCTGTGAGTGATAGCCCATATCTCATTGGTGAGATGATAGTGAATCAAAAGGTGATTTCATGCTTACGCATTATTCCCTTAAGAACGCATGTGTTGGGACTTGTCCATCCTCTTCTTCTAAGCATGTGTAGGTTGGGATTGCACCCTCAATTTGAGATTTGGGGCCCCAACCTTTTTTGTAGATAGTTGTGTTTCATCTAGAGGGTCTAGACTTGTGCTTGAACACCTTATTTGTTGCAAACCTATTCATAAAGATTCATCAATTGATTTTTCATAATCACATAGATGAATTTATATGTTAGTTTATATACATGCACATAATCAACCTTACTAAAACATGGTCGATCTTTGTGTGCCTTAGACCATTAAATGCCACAAATCATAGTGAGATGTGCTTGAGTGTGGGTTAAATAATTTCATTGTGGGACAACTAATATGCATTTACAATGTATATCAAAAGAAGAAATGTGCATTGTAGAATGCATGTGAGGTCATAAGAGAGGCATTATGTCACTATACTAGGGATATAAAAATAAAAGCGTATAAAAAATGTGAATAAAAAAATGGATACATATAATATTTAGTGAAAATAGGGGTTTTATAAATTGGGAAGGTGTATTGGATTTATATTGGCAGGGGGTTAAATAATGTGATTTTTAGAGGTATTTTCCAATATGTAGTCAAATTAAGGGTATTGTTTAGTATGCCACGAATGCACGTGCTATGTCAGAGGTTCAGTGAGTGAAGCCCTCGTGGTTGTTCCAGAGAGTTTCCGCAACGATGACAAGCGAGTTGCCACAACAGTGACCAATGAATTGTTGTTACGACACTTATCTGGGTCGCCATTACAACAACTCAATGGTCACCGTTGCAGAGCATTAGTGTTAGTATTGGTTGTTAGAGGTCAAGGTTGATTGCGGCAACTCGCTTGTCACTTGTCATTGATTTTCCTTTCTTTTCTTAGTGAGCTTAACTAGATATATGGAAATGAATGATATGCAACTTATTTTAAAGAAATGAAATAATATTTATATATATATTGACAATGAATGATCTGCAACTTTTTTTAAAGGAATGAAATAAAATAATAGTGATCCTAGGTTGGTACTCATGTTGCAGCAAACCAAATCCATGAAGCTCTTTTGATACACAATGATAAAGTAAAAGATAAAGTAAATTGACATATAAAAAACGAATGACTCTACATCTTATTTTAAAAGAATGAAATAACATAATATTTTGTGATTTAAGTTAGTACTCATGTTGCAAAAAACAAGTCCAAGAAGCTCTTTCAATGCACAACTACAAAGTAAAGGATAAAAGTAAATTAACATATGAGAATGAATTATTTTCAACTTGGTTTAAAAGAGTAAAATGAAATTAATAGTGTGTGATCCTAAGTTGGTATTATTGTTCGCACCAAACCAAGTCCAAAAACATTTTTTGATGTACAAATACAAAGTAAAAGATAAAGTAAATTAACTTATCATGAAAGCATTTTAAGGTGTTTTTTAATACATAAAGCAAATTAACTTATCAAAGCATTTGAAGATGTTTTTTAATATTTTCATGGTTGAGTAACAGTGAGTTGCCACCACTGTAACAGTGAGTTATCACAACTGTAACAAGGACTTGTCGCCACTGTAACAATGAGTTGTCGTCATTGTAATATTGAGTTATCTCCACTGCAACCGTGAGTTGCTGCAACCTCGTTTTAACAATCTAATAATATTTCATTTAATTGTTTTCCTTTTGTAGATGATGCAAAAGTGGAAACTGATCATCCAGGTTTGGTGCCATCCAAATCCAGGCCAAGCACAGAGTATATTTGTGCTTCATAATGAAGCACTAAGCCAAGTGTATCAAAATAGTAGAGAAATACCCGGGACAACCACAAACAATGAAGCATATTATCTTTCCCTGGTTGATGGGCTAAGAGCAACAAGGAATTATTGTGCAAGTGACTATCACTTACATCAATTCAGAGTTGATAACCAATCAAATGATTGGAATTTACCAATTCATAAAAATAAAAAATAAAAATTGAAACCCCACCATAAATAAGCCAAAAACATTGTTGCACAATTTCAAATTTTTAACATAACTTACCAATCAGATGTCCAAAGGTTTGCTAATGATATACTCATTGAAGCAACATCCACTGGACACAGATATGCAATATATGTAGAGGAGCCAACATGTGCTCCACCAATTGTCATTGACAGGCATCTATATATGTGGCATGTCAATGAATGGATTATTCTTGTGATTGTTATTATGGTGGGAGTCCTATTATGGTGTTCATATTTATTGTGATAGATTGTAGCATGATAAATAACCATTATGTCCATCATTTTTTTATATATATATATATGAGCTCTATTTTTTATAGATGGGCTTGCTTTATTTTTTGGTACTTTTTTAATATCCCATTTTCATTGCAATTCATATGTCTCATTTTGATTAGAGTTCAATTGTGTCTAACAATTCATTTCAGTTCAGTTGTGTCATTTTCATTAAAGTTCAATTTTGTCTATCACTATTTCCTTTTACAAATGTTATTTTATTACTTAAGAACACTTTAAACAGAACCCAAAAATGAATAGCAAAATAAATATTTTTATTATCAAATAGAGGACTCCAAAATATGTTACAAAAAGAGACCTTAGATTGCCTTCAATACCTCTTCACATTTCCAAATTCTAGTAACATTCATTCATTCATTATTCATGAATACTACATTCAATATTTAGACAGGTCTCTAATAAAAGTCTAATGAGATCGAATTCTTAAAGAAGTCCCTTCAATAACAAATTATGTCATATACCCTTGGTTACAAGCCAACCAAGATAGCTTATATATTAATCATGATTTTCCCTTTATACATGGTTAAATGCAAAATGCAATTGTGATATCTTGCATTTTTCCAATCCATAGATCCAACCTCAAGGGACATAATTGTATAAATACCCAAACAAACAATTCAATTGCTGTGAATTTCTCCATTATCAACAACTACAACCATAAGATCAAGTGATTTCAATTGAAGCACAATCTGACATCTATAACAACAACAACAACTAAGCCTCCAAACAGTGAAAATAATATGAACAACATGCAAATCAATGAATGTAACTTAATAAGCATGCAAAATCATAATATGCATTCAAGGATAACTAATAAATTGTAACAAATACATTTAAGGCAAGTAATTTGAGTCAGTGTAATGTTGCATGGGCCCTAAGAGTTGCACGTAATCAAACTTTAAACTATTATAATGGCAAATATCCCCTTACCACGTCAACAACTAACAATTGGTACCCATTACAGGAAATTTCAGCCTAAAAGTGCCCATGAATTTTTCATGTATTTTCCATGTCATAATATGTAAACCAATCAAAATCTTTGAAATTTAAAAAGAGGTACCTATAAATATTTCGGAGGGAAAAGAAGAAAAACCATTTTTTTAATTGTAATTTTGGCATATCTCCTTATAGGTTTACTCAAATTTCAAGTGTATACACTTGTTGGATGTGGAATTAAACTATGCATCCAACGCATACCCATTATGCATACTATTGAGAAGACACACATTTATAAAAATTGCAGATACATTAAAATAACGTGTTTAACACGATTTTTTAATATATCTGTGATTTTTATCAATGTGGGTCTTCTCAAAAATGTGCATAATGGGTACTCATTGGATGGACAATTTAATTATGCATCCAACGAGTGTCTACACTTGAAATTTGAGTAAACCTATAAGGAGATAATCTAAAAATAAAATTAAAAATAGTAGTTTTCTTCTTTTTTCCTCCAAAATTTACAAATTATTTTATTATTTTAACTATCATTTTATTGTTTTTCCTTAGGAGGCCATTTTACGATGAAATTTCCTCTAATGAAATGGCAGGAAACTGTTGCAGCAACACCTGATTGTGTACAACTGTAACAGAGCCCCTGACAATGGCACAACGAATGGTCAGTGGCAAATGGGGTTGTAACCATTGCGACAACACCTGGCTGGGTACTGCTGCCGCAATAGACGGTGCCTACTGGACTCATTACCTCTTACATTGTGTCACTCTCCCACATTCAAATATTGCAGAGAACTAACACAACCATAGCCACTCCAAACTTTGAATAAATATTGGAGGCTCAAGAGTTCTCAGAGAAGGTAGCGAAGAATTGTTAGACAAATTTCCACGCGTTAAACCATTTTTTGAACAGACCGGTTGGATAGAGTATATTTGCAGGTTTCTAGGGTATGACGACAACATAGCTCTAGAATTTTCCATGCATTACAGGAGGGGTAGAACTGAGGTAGCAGGGACAGTGGTGCATGCGATAGAAGAATAAATTATGGAAGTGACAGAGTCACCCCAGATGGGAGAAAATTCATTTGCGCCCTGAAAACCACAACCTGATGTTGTGTGGAAATTCCTTGAAGCAGATTAACAACTGGAGAAGGTAAGGACAAGATTTGACAAGAGGGCATTACCACAACCCTAGAAATATCTTGCATTCCTTATCCAGATATTTTTCACATGCGAAGGAAGGTATGTCGTTATTTATTACCAACACATACAATTGTTAGACCACTTGCTCCATCAAAGGTTGGTTAACATGCCTTTATTTCTTTCAAAAGCCCTAGAGCATATGGCCTGATCTATGTACAAATCAAATCAACCATTCGAAATCCTATCCCACCATTGCCTCATTAAAATTTTGGTGGATGTTGTGTTGATAAGGGAAGGGAGAACTTGGGATGAAGTAGTTGGAAGGCCATTGCATGTTGAAGTTGCTACCCTGCCACAGGATGCCCTGGTAGCTGCAACTCCGTCCTGTGACCTCCCAACTGCAACTCTGACCCATGACCCCCCAACTGCAACTCCTTTGCCCCATGACCTCCCAGTTACAACTCTGCCCCATGACCCCCCAGTTGCAACTCCTCCACCCATGACCTCCCAGCTGTAACTCCACCCCATGACCCCCCAGTGACAACTCTGCCCCATGACTACCCAGCTATAAAAATTCCAACTGATCCAAGAGGATCCTTGAAATGCTCAAAATTTTATAATCTCATATTCTCATGAAACCAACACCAAGTCGAATAGCTCGTCGCGCTAATTCTAGTGGTATATTCGGTTTGCAAAATGGCCTCCGTATGAGGAAGAAAATTTGTTCTGAAGTTTTTCTCCAATAGGTAAAAAAGGGGCTAGAGTAGGCCAAGTGGCAATCTCAGAACAAGAAACATGGTGGTTAAACTACCCAGCATTGAAAGTCAAACTCAGCAGAAAGTTCAAACTAGGAGGGTTAAGGGTCGAACCTGCGACCTCTGAACCATCATCATAAAACTTTACCCATGGCGAAAATTTTTATGTAAAGAAATGTTTATGTGCATGTGGGGGAAGGGTTGGCAGAGCTGCCATATCCAGCGGTCTACCAAACCCATGGATCATGTAGCACCATTACCAAACACCATTCTAAACTCGGCGCATATACCAATGTTTGTTAACATATACATTAAGGTTATAACTATATGTTATAATTGGTGCAGGCGATAGTCATAAATCCACAGTCAAACCACATCACCCTCAGATTGTTAACCAACTCCAATGTTCGTTATAACATATGCCATGGGAAATTTGTGTCGGTCCAATGTACAAAATTTGGGTATTAAATATATATTATGTGACTTGCGGAGATTAATATGCATATATCCACCATCCTATGGTTTAAAACCATATACTATGTATTAACCATATGGTTGCGCTTAACCCATTCGATGTATTCGAATTTCTATATTAATATGTTTGGTTATAGCATAATTCTATGTTTGCAAAGCCGATCCCAGGAGGCCCGCGGGTTTGACCCCGAGACCTGCCCGTGGATCTATAAAAGGTATTTCCACTACGTCGAAGCCAGGGGAGTTAGAAGAAGCAACATTCGAATTTGTATTATTTTTGCCTGTAAATGTCTTTTGAGGCATATCTTAGCCAATATTGGGCCTTTTTGAAATCTGTAAGTTGTGTTGGAGACATGAGGCCGAGGCCTATCAGTTGACAGCAACCATTGATGCATGTGTGCACATTCCATAATGGTGAATTTTGATGTAAAGATACTTTTTGAGCATTTTCAATACAACGGACGCCAATTAGAAGTGGACTCAAAGATGTAGTCTAGGAGGGACGAACTTCATCATCAAATATTTTGTGTTTGCCTCTTTTTCTATGTTATTCATGCTTAATTTCATATTTCAAGTTTATGTTTAAGGCACATAAAAACCAATTTTTTCTCATTCATTCACATAAAAGAAACCTTAGATAATATTTGGTGAAATTGTGCAAATAGTCAATTTTGTTGTTTTTGGATCATATTTTAGTATTAGAGAAAGGTTGATCATGTATAAGCAGGATATTTTCCAATGTGAATGTTGACTAGACGCAGGTTGCAATGTGGAGAAGGGAAACTTGAGAAGATAAATCCATAGATTGGAAAGAGGAAAGTCTTTCAAAAGTTGAATATGGGAGAGCCAAATGAAGGAGAAGCTCCTTAAATAAAGGTCATTGGAGAGGAGCAATATTAGAAAATGTTCCTTAATATGCAAAGGATTATTGCAGAGCTTTATGAAGATAAGAATACTAGAAATGCAACTTCATCTTCTAAAGTCATGAAAGATAAAAAGGGGAAGGAAAAAGCTGATGGTAATGAACCTCCTTCTCCTCCATCCTTGTCTTCTTCTTCTTTATTCTCTTATCATTCATGTTCAGATTCAGACTCACAAAAGAAGCGAAATAAATCTCCTTTTTTGAAGCTTGATGTTAAGTTTGAGTTGCCAATATATGATGGTGAAATGAATCCTGAAAAGTTAGATAACTGGATAAAGCAACTTGAGGTGTATTGAAGAATTCAAAATGGTTTTGATGATTCTACAAAAATTTAGTTAGCTACACTTAGAATGGGGGGTACAACTTTGATTTGGTGGGAAATTAAAACTCAATCGGATTTGAAACAAAAAGGGAAAATTATCTCTTCATGGTCTAAGTTTGTTAAAGCTCTTAGAAAGTAATTCTATCCTTTATGATATAAACAACATGTTGTAATGGATTAGCAGCATTTAAGGCAAGCTAAAGCACAGAGTGTGCAAGAGTTTACATAGGAATTCAGCAAAAGGCATTAGCACTTAATGTTCCATTAAACACATGAGAAACTATGTTAAAGTATATTGGAAGTTTTCATTCTTATTTGCGACATACTGGTGGGCTCCAGTATTGCAGCAATAATGTTGCAACTCATGGGACTCCCTTCTTTACTTGTATCAACCCAGTAGTTCGTAACAAACTTGGAAGCAACGGTGTTGTATGCACAAGTACTAGCTCTTGCTGCAGTTGTCACTTGGTCAGCTGGCACAAGTCCGCTAGGAGCTTAAGCCAACTTCTATGAGCTTTGAGAAGAAGCTTTTTAACTGATGGATGGAAGCTAACTCAAAGTAAGCTAATCTATTTGCGGAAAGAAACTGAAAAGCTGAAAGGAAATGCAAACCCTAGCAAACCCTAATTTTACCAGCTAGCCCTACTGATGCAAGAAAGATGATGCAAGCTACTGAGAGAGATGCCATTGACTTCTAGGAAGGTAAAATGCATGTGTCTAAGCTACTTCTATAGTAAAATATGAAGAAAACATCTTTTTGTATTTTTGAATAAGTTGTCAGAATTACCATGCATGTGCTTTCACTGTTTTTGACTATGCAGAGGTGGATTGGTGAGAGGAAATGCTTGCAAGAGGTCGAGAAGGTTTGGAGAGGGCCTAAGGGGTCCCTAGCACCCTTCCAAAGAGTTTCATAGAGTTTGGCTATCAAGAAACCGCTTTCGTGAGCTTTCTACAGAAGTCTCAGTTCTATAGATGTTCTGGAATTTCTACAAGATGTTCTGTAATTTCTTACAGGATGTTCAGAAAGGGGATTTTGGAGGATTGATGGAGGAAGAAAGGTGAAGGAGTGGGTATGGAGGTGAGATAAGGGTGTGAGGAGGTCCAGGAATTGGTGGATGGAGCTAAGGAGTGGTGGGGATGGTTGGATTTGTTCAAGGAGGGGTAGAGCAATGTTGCACAAAAATATGGGAATTAGGGCAAAGCGAGCGAATGTGGTAAACGTAAGGCAAGGATCTGGGTTATAGGATGGAGCAGGTGGGATTGATGGAGTATGGGCAGATAGAGAAGTATTACAGGTGCTCTGCAAGTTATTTTTCAAACTGAACAAACAAAGACTTGGAAAATCAAGGACCTCGTTACTTTAACCTAATCTGACCTAGATAACAGCAAAGAAAATGAACAACAGTTTATTTGCAACGAAATCATGTGAAATAACTATGCAACTAAGCAATCATGGAACTAAGCATGTAACCACAACTAGTATCAACTTCGGAAAATGAGAATCTAACACTAATAATTGCATGGTGAAGCAAAGACAGTGTTTTTGGTGGCAGCAAGGTCACCTTGGCCCCAGCTCATGATCCCACTGAGGGAGAGGTGAGATCTGATGTGCTTGATAGCCTTTTTCTAAAGATCTTCCTTGTTATTAACCTATCAAATCAATATGAACATGAAAAGCCTTCTTAATCATCAACTATGATCTAAGTAACCAAGCAAGATTCTAATCTACTTAACAGAAATTATTTTGCAAAGACATAAAAAGAAAATAACAGTACACAAAGGAAGCCTTGGCACTTGGGTTGGGCCCAACTGCAAGAGCTACAGGCTCCTAAGAAAAACTCAGAACTGATGCCAAATAAAGCTGCTTCCCATTACTCAAAAATAACCATGTCACAAGAAAGTTATACAGCAGCAGCTACAAAATAAGCTGAGAAAATAACAGCACTATAGTGCAAAATACAACAGTTCAAAAAGTAACCTGCGAAGGCTGGAAGCCTTCCTATTTATGCACTATGAGGGTCTGTAACAGCCCTCCTTAACTCAAGGGGTTCGGCTGCTCAAACTGCCAATGATCAGCCACTTTACACAAGACTGCTCGGCTGCCCTTGGGAATCCTTTTTGATGGCCTGCTAAACTCTGAGCTAAGGGTGGAGATTTTGAGGAAGGGCCTTTTAATGCAGGAGACACCCTTCCTACGAATCCTCACCCTTGTTCCTTCATGCTTGGCTTCCATCTGGCTCATAATTGCTTGGCCTTGGTAAAAAATTTGTCCAAAAATCTGCATTAACAACGTGTTAGCCTTCTTGGTCAAGTGACTATCCTCATTCGTTCAACTAACATAAATATACTCGAAAAACATGCATAAACTATGAAAGATGGTGGATTGACGAAGAACAATTAGGCAAAATGAGCCCAATAAGTTACCAAATTCCGGGGCTCATCACATACCTTGCTTATGTTTAATCCAACTGACTTTGATGAAGTGTGTGTACATGCCATTCATATTGAATCAGGTGGTAGACCTTTTCAATCAAACTTTTCAAAGAAACCATTCAAGCATTTCGAGAACGAGGATTCCAAAGAAGGCAAGGGAAAGAATAAGTTGAAAGGGAAGAAATCAGCAACAACAAAGAAGGAAGGAGAAAGGCCTACCTGTACTCATTGTCATAGGATTAGACATCAAGACTCTAAAAGTTGGAAGCTTCATCCAGAACTTAAACCAAAGGAGTTCCTTTAGAAGAAGGGTGAAATGAAAGCAAATGTTGTAATCCCACAAGATTTGGGATCTGACTCTAGATGAAAAAAATATTACTACCATGGGTCTAATAGGTAATCCTTCTAAAACTAGTTCTAGTTCTACTTGCTCTGCATCCTCTTCAAAATCTAATGATGTGATTGAAGAAAAGAAGAGATTTGAATTGTTTCACTTAAGGATTATATCCGAGCACACTAAGATAGACACATTATTCAATAGTGGATCACAAGCAAATCTAATTTCTGAGGAACTAGTAAGGAAAATGGGATTGGAAAGTAAAAATTATCCAAAACCATACGATTTAGGATGGTTGAAAGAAAATACTCAGATGCAAGTCATAAAATAGTGTCGTTTAAGGTTTGCAATTACAACTAATTTTGTTGATGAAGTTGAGCTAGATGTGATTCCTTTGGATATATGTGGAGTTGTGTTGGGTAGTCCTTAACTTTATGATCAGGATGCCATATTTCATAGAAAGGAGAATAAGTATCATCTCTTTAAAGATGGAATTGAATACATTTTCAGGGCACACATAATTAAGACAAAATTGGATTTAATTAATGTTAGTCAAATGAATAGGCTAATAAATTCAAGTAAAATGTTTATTCTCATGATTGTTAAAGAACAACCTAAAGATAAGTATGATGCTTTTCAAGGGTGTGATTCTCATTTTAAGGACAAATTGGTTGAAATAGTAGACTCTTATAAGGAATTGTTTAAAGAACCAAAAATTTTACCTCCAAAGTGGGAAATATGACATGAGATTCAACTACAATCTGATGCCCCTCTTCCAAATATTGGCATGTATCATATGTCAGTCATAGAGCATGAAGAGATTAAGAAACAAATTCAGGAATTGGTTGATAAAGGCTTTATTCCACCTAGTTCTTCTCCATGTGGATCATCGATCATATTAGTCCCAAAGAAAGATAGAACTTGGAGAATGAGTGTTGATTTTAGAGCCTTAAATAAAACCACCATTAAGAACAGTTATCCTCTTCCTAGAATCAATGATTTTCTTAATCAATTAAAGAATGTTGTTTACTTTACAAAACTGGATTTAAGAAGTGGTTATCATCAGATTCATATTACAGAGAATGATATATGGAAAACTTCATTTAAGACTAGACAAGGGATTTTTGAATGCTTGGTTATGTTGTTTGGGTTATGCAATGCTCCATCAACTTTTATGAGAGTGATGAATGATGTTTTTTGTCCTTTTATTAATAAGTTTGTCATAGTCTATCTAGATGATATTCTTATTCTCAGTTCAAGTTGGGAAGGACACATGAAGCATGTTAAACAAGTTTTTGATGTGTTGCAAAAAGAGAAACTATATCTCAAACTTTCTAAGTCTAAATTTGGAAAAAATTCCTTAGTATATCTTGGTTACATAGTTGGAGGTCACTAAAAATAGATCTAGCTAAAATTGATGCGATTGTTAAGTGGCCAAGACTTAAAAATGTGACGGAAGTTAGAAATTTCTTGGATGCAGTTCAGTATTGGAGGAATTTTATTTCTCATTTCTCTTTTATTGCGTCACCACTTCATGTTTTAACAAGTTCTAAAGTCTCCTTTAAGTGGGAAGGAAAACAACACAAATCATTTGACACTTTAAAGTGGAAATTTGTTACAGCTCCAATCTTGGCTACCAAACCTTCAACAACCATTTGAAATAGAAACTAATGCTAGTGGGTATGCAATGGGTGTAGTGTTATTACAAAAAGGTAAGTCTATTTGTTTTCATTCAAAAAAAATTCTAAAGGAGTTTCTAACTATCCAACCTATGATAGAGAATTGTATGCATTAGTGGAAAGTGTAAAAAAATGGAAACATTATTTAATGGGCAAAGAAAAAGTGATTCATACAGATCATCAACCACTTCAATACTTTCTATCTCAAACTAAGTTGCAACAATCTCGACATTATAGATGGATGGGGTTTTTGCAGCAATTCCATTTAGTAATCAAATATAAAAAAGGTACCACCAATAAAGTAGCCAATATGTTAACAAGACCTTCTTTGAATGCGTCAATTATTCTGCAAAATAGTTCTTTAGCACATGAAAGTTATATAGAATAGTATGCTACAGATACTGATTTTAAAGATGTTTATGAATTACTAACTCATGTTGCTCAGGTGGAAGAAGTGAATTATCATGTTCATGACAGGTTATTGTACCATCTTGGAAAGTTGTGAATACCATAGGGAGAAAGAGTGCATGTCATCAAGGAAGCACATTCTTCTCGTGTTTCAGGGCATTCTGGTGTAGGTTCTTCTACCAGCAGATCTCCTTTTGAAACATGTTATGGGTACCTACCAAAATCACCAATGGACTTCATGTTTGGTGAAGAAGCTAAGGAATATGAACATGGAGATGTCGACAAAGAAATCAAGTTCATTGAAAGAATCCAAAAAATTCATGAAGTAGTGTAGGATCAATTGGAGAAAAGTCAGGCCAAGTACAAAATGCGCCATGACAAGCATCGTATGATCATCAGTTCCAGGTTGGTGATCAAATATGTCTATACATTAGCAAAGAAAGGATGAAAGGTGAAGGTAAAAAGTTAAAATATATAAGGTATGGTCCTTTTATAATTATTGAAAATATTGGGGATAATGCATTCCAGTTGAATTTGCCTCCATACATGCACATATATTCAGTTGTAAATGTTGAAAATTTGAAGTTGTATGAACCTCCAATGATCATGGATCTAGAGGAAAATGCTCAAATTCTAACCATAGATGATTTTCCACCTGAATGTATAACTGAGTTATAGGAAGATACCATCTTGGATAGGAAAGTCTGCAGTTCTAGGCGAGGAGATGTAGAGTATCTTCGAGTGGGACTCAAAGGAATGAATCCAAACAAAGCATGGTGGATGGAGATCAGAAGGGTGAAGGATTTGTACCCTCACCTCATGCTTCCTTAAAACCAAACTCTTGGTGGTCCAAAAGCTTCCAGTGGGGAGGAATGATTCAGGAGGATCCTTGAAATGCTCAAAAGTTTATAGTCTGATATGCTCATCAAACTAGCACCAAGTCAAAGAGCTCGTTGCATTTTACTATGGTGGTATATTCAGTTTTCAAAATGGCCTCAATATGAGGGAGAAAACGCGTCCTAAAGTTTTTCTCCAACATGAAAAAAAGGGGCCAGAGCAGGCCAAGTGGCAGTATCAGAACAAGACACGTGATGGTCAAACTACCCAACATTCAAAGTCAAACTCAACAGAAAGTTCAAACTAGTAGGCTTGTGGGTCGAACCGCCGACCTTCGAACCATCATCATAAAACTTTACCAACGAGCCATGTTTTTGGTTTATTAAACCATGGCACAAGGATTGTATTTAAAGTAATGTTTATGTGTGTTATGTATAATTCTTCTTGAATGTGTACAAAAAAGAAACTACTTTAGGTTGTGGATGACAAACAACCCTAACAATAAAAATGGTTGTTAAATAATGTACATATGCAGCAAATGATAGATACAAAACCTGCCAAAGCCCTGATCTATGCAACAAAAACATTTAAACAATAGAATGGAATAGTAAAATAAGCGTAAATAACTCCAATAATCCAATAGAAACCATATATATATAAAGAATATATTTTATTGAACAACACCTGTGAAGGGAACAAATAATGTTACCAGTCCCCTTCTATGGGATGGGTTCTTGGCTATCCTAAATGTCTTCAACTTTTGTAGAGTCTCTCTCCTCTATAATGTGTAAATCCCAGCAAACAAAATGTTTGAGCTCAATGAGAACTCAAATGGAAAAGAAGATGGTGTGCAACAGTGATAATAATTAGAGTTACAACAGTGAGTGCAACAATGAAAATGATCAAAAGTGAAGAATGAATGTAAAACCCTTCTGTTTATAACAAAATATTAGGTTATTCTCGAATAACGAGCAATAATAATATATTATTAACCCCATTCTAGAATTAACCATTTGGAATATTTTATTATATTTGGTTTGAAGGGAAAAAGTATTTAAACCTTTATTTAGAAATAATAAATAAATAAATGATTTATATATCATCTCAAGAAATATGGTTAAGGAATAATAAACAAATAATGATTTATTTAATTATTCCTAAGGGATTTAGAAAAACTTGACAAGGAATAATAACTAATTGGTGATTAATTAATTAACTCTAGAGAAAAATAAGATAATTAATGATTTATCTATTTATTTCTCATAACTGGGTCGAATGTGACAAGGAATATTAATTAAACAATGGTTTAATTAATTATTCCTAGAAGATAATTAAATAAATAATGTTCTATTTAATTATTCTTCATGGGTTTAATTATAAATGAGTGAAAAATGTGGTTTATTAAGTAATTTCGCACAGCAAAAACAATTTTACTATGGTAAAATTGGCCCTACATGGTGTGCTTCGATCCATCTAGTAAATTATGGCTAAATGATCAATTTTTTGTGATAACAATGTGCATGTGGGGTAAAGGTTGGCGGAGCTGCCATATCCGGCGGTCCACCAAACCCGTGGATCGTGTAGCACCATTACCAAATGCCATTCTAAACTTAGTGCATATAACAATGTTTGTTAACATATACATTAAGGTTATAACTATATGTTATAATTGGCATAGGCGGTAGTCATAAATCCGCAGTCAAACCACATCACCGCCGGATTGTTAACTAACTCCAATCTTCATTATAACATATGCCATGGGAAATTATGCTCGCCCAATGTATAAACTTTGGGTATTAAATATATGTTATGTGGCAATATGCATATATCCACTGGCCTATGGTTTAAAACCATATACTATGTATTAACTATATGGTTGCGCCGAACCCATTCGATGTATTCGAATTGCTATATTAATATGTTTGGTTATAACATTATTCTATGTTTGCAAAGCTGATCCCGGGAGGCCCACAGGTTTGACCCCAAGACCTGCCCATGGATCTATAAAAGGTATTTCCACTGCGTCAAAGCTAGGGGAGTTAGAAGAAGCAACGTTCAAATTTGTATTATTTGTGCTTGTAAATGCCTTTTGAGGCATATCTCAAGAAATATTGAGCCTTTTTGAAATCTGTAAGTTGCGTTAGAGAATTGAGGCTGAGGCCTATCAATTGACAATAGCCATTGATGCATGTGTGCACATTCGAGAATGGTGAATTTTGATGTAAAGAGACTTTTTGAGCATTTTTAATACAGCAAATGCCCATTGGAAGCTGACCCAGAGATGTAGTCTAGGGGGGATGAACTTCGTCATCAAATATTATGTGTTTTCTTCTTTTTCTCTCTTATTCATGCTTAATTTTAGATTTCAAGTTTATGTTTAAGGCACATAAAAATCAATTTTCTCTCATTCATTCACATAAAAACAACCTTAGTTAATATTTGGTGAAATTGTGCAAATAGTCAATTGTATTGTTTTTGGATCACCCACAAAGCCTTTCCATATGGAAACCAAGCCACCCGTTGTTCAAACTAGGGTTGCTAAGGACTTTGTTGCTAAATCCCCATAGAAAGGAGACAAATAAGACGATGATGATGAAGTAGAAATATTAGAGAGTAAACCTGCCACCAAAAGATTGAGAGGATATAGGAAACGCCCAGCAGTAGTGTCAAAAGCAAAGCAAAACAGGAGAAAGCGAGGTTGTATTTTTCCTATTCCTGAAACCCACCCTGTTGTTACAAAAGAAACAACTGAAGAGAAAGAGCAGGAGAATCCACGGGATGTATTGATGGAAAAATTAGTCATGGAGCAAGGATGCATGCAACAAGGATTCATGGAACAAGGATTATGCCACCTTTCTGACACACAAGAACAAGCTGATAAGGTTCCCTCTCCTAATTATGACTATGAGTACATACAACGAGTAGTTGAATGGTACGAAACAAAGGGCCTTGCCTTAATTTCAATTTTGTATGGGGATGATGTGGAGGACCAACCAACTGCACCACCAGAATTGTCCTCCAATGGAACAGAGGGCCTTGCCTCAATTTCAATTTTGTATGGGGATGATGTGGAGGACCAACCAAATGCACCACCAAAATTGTCCTCCAAAAATGAGGAGGACCAACCAACTACACCACTAGAATTGTATGGCGATCATGAGGAGTACCAACCAATTGCACCACAAGAATTGTATGGGGATGATGAGAAGGACCAACCAAGTGCACCACCCGAATTGACAGAGAATCATGTTGGAACAATAACTACCCCTACAAATCCTCCTCTGTATATTTCATTGTTAAGGAAGAATAGGATTCTCCTACTAAAAAATAGAGAGCTACAAATCAAAGTTAAAACCCTGACAGATAAGCAGAGACAAAAAGAGACTTTTGAGAGATTAAAATGCTTGGCCCAAGTTGCAGAGTCCCTACCCATTGGTGTCATAGATATACCTTCTACAAGGGTCCAAGAGAATATACGCCTTGGAAAAAAATAGTCTATTAACATTGATATGCAAACAAAGGACCAAAAGCCAAAGATGAAATAGACCAAAAGCACAGGTGAGCAAACAGAAGAACAAGAATCACAGATGAAACTAACAAAATAAACAGTTGTACAAATTGAAGAAAAATAACTAGAGATGAAACTAACATAGGACTAGGAACCAAAGATCAAACTGACCAAAGAAGTTTCAGTGCAAATAAAGGATGAGGAATCAAAGGATAATTTAGTCTTGTGTATACCCTCTTATAAGAGAAAACTAATACCTTTCCATTTGCACAAAAACTTAATTCGTGGCCTTTGCAAGAAATGAGAACAATATATAAACAAAGTTCAAGGAAAACATTAAAACATAGTGGTTGGGGTGCAAAGCAAGGTGAACAAGATGGAGAATAATTAGAAACAACTCGGGCAGATAATGGATGGTGTGCTTAGTTGCAATGCTCCTTGAATCAATTACAATGTGTACTTGATAGAAAGATTATTGATGTTTAAAAATAATGTTATCATCAACAATAAGCCTTTCCAGGTTGAATACAAACATGGTTTCATAGAACCATATAGGGTCTGCACGAATCTAGAAAAAGACTTGCTCTGTGAACTATTCCAACATAATTTTCTGGCATCTCTTAGCAAAAAATTGATTCCCAACCCTAATATAGGGGATGTCCAATTGAGAGCCTTTGCATCGTATTTGAGAAATCAGGTCAGTTGGGTGGAAGCTGTTAAAATTTTTAAACGTAATTTTGAGAGAAATCTATGGGTTTGAGGAGAATATGAAATACCTATAGAGGTGATAAAAGAACAACAACAGTTGGCCAATTCATCAGAGGTCTCAAAGTATATTGGAGACTGCCACACAAGAAGGATGTAAAGTATGGTGGGATGCCTCGGGAAAACAAACCCGAAATAAAGATCCATTTAACTACCTAAACTTAAATATAGCCTTAGCAAGGGGTATTTAGTGTATTATTTCCATGGAACAGTTTGGGGATAACTGGATTGATCTTATATTTCGCTATCCAATGATCTGGATGCCAACAAGGATATATAAGAGGTCATATACCCTGGAAAAATAAAAAAGAGTTTGAATGCTATAATGAAATTATGGAAACAGGAGGGTATCTTCATCTTGGTGAAGCATGACACATTGATTATTGTATCAACAATATTAATGAAAATCCCCCTTCATTCTCAAATTCAGATTGACCCATGTGTTCTTGCTTATATTCACTCCCTCATTATTTTTGATGTTGTAATAGATATAATATTTGATGTTGTAATATTATGATTATCCAATAATATATCACCATTAGCATTGAGTAGTTATAAAAAACTAGTAAAGTTGTGTTTTACATGTTTAGTTACAATTTCGTTACATTTCCTCTATAATTTTTGTTACATTTCTGTTGTTTTTATTCCAATTTATATATCAGATTCATGTTTAGACACCAATGTATGCAAGCATAATGCAAGTATGGAAAATCCCATGAAAGCTATCTTCAATAACATACAAAATAATCGATGTATTGAAATATTGAGTGTAAACGCATGGAGTTATTTACTGACCTTAAATGACAACTCAAACAAATTAGAGAAATCAGCAAACATATCCGAACCACCTATCAAACATACATGAACATATTCAACATAACTATAATGCAACAAATACATGGAATACAGTAATAAATATTAAAATCAAATTGAAAACAAATGCATCACAACAGACCTAGAAAGCCATGCATTGTTGGAGTGAGAGTGACCTCGCTTGTTTAGTTGATCAAACCCACATGTCCTTTTTGTATCATGACTCCACTAAGTCCTCTCTTGCAAGAATTTGTACAAACCACAAACCCCTTATCAGGATTTTCAATCTTCAAGGCTAGAGCATTTGTAATAAAATGCTTCAACTGCTCAAAGCTAGTTTCACACTCTTTATCCCATTCAAACTTCTTTCCTTTTTGCTACAAAGATATAATATGATAAGCAATTTGTGAAATTTTCTTGATGAACCTCCTGTAATAACCTTCTAGTCCCATGAATGATTTGAACTCATCCACATTCCTAGGAGTTGGCCACTCCATGACAACTTTAATATTTTTTGGGTCCACTACTATGCCTACCTTGGAAACAACATGTCCAAGTAATGAACTTCAGACTAAAAGAAACTGCACTTTCTAAGTTTTGCATACAACTTATGCTTTCCCAATTATATTAATATTGATGCCAAGTGCTCTGCATGCTCTTCCTCATTATTAGAATATATCAATATATCATCAATTAATACTATCACAAAATTGTCCAGATAAGGACGCAACACACTATTCGTCAAACACATGAAAGTAGTTGGAGCATTAGTAAGACCAAAAGGAACCACCACAAACTCATAATGGCCATACTTGGTACGGAATGTAGTCTTGTAGATATCTTCTTCTTTGATGCGTACATTATGATACCCTGATCTCAAGTCAACCTTTGAGAACATTGTTAATCCCTTGAACTAATCAAATAAGTCATTAATCCTCGAAAAAGGGTACTGTTTCTTGATCATCACCTTATTCAACTACATTTAATCAATGCGCAACCTGAGAGTAACATCCTTCCTCTTCACAAACAACACTAGTGCATCCCAAGGTGACACACTTGGCCTAATGTGTCCCATATCAAACATTTCCTTAACCTGCAAATTTAATTCCACCAACTCTAAAGTACTCATTATGTAAGGTTCCTTTGATGTTGGTGTTGCTCATGGTACCAAATCAATAGAAAAGTCCACTTCCCAATGAGGTGATAAATCTAAAATCTCTACTAGAAATACATCCTAAAACTGTAGAAAACAAGATATCTCTTCAAGACTTCATCATCCTCAACATCGTTCCCTTTGTCACTGAAAATATGAATTGCAAAAAATACACATCCTTTCTTGAAACTAAGCTTTTCTTGCGTATCTATAACTATCCTCATTGATTTAGGCTTATTCTTTCCCTGTAAGATTATTCACTCCCCGTCATCATCTAGGAACTCAATAGCCTTATCATAGTAGTCCACTTTAGTCATGTGAATGTACAACCAATCCATGCCCAAAAGCATATTATATGAACATAAAGGAATTGCATTTAGATGTGCTGATGTAGGCATACAAATCAGCTCAAATGCACAAGATCTCACCCAATGATGAACTCTTTTCTTGGTCCCTATATCCAACTGCAGTAACCAATATTATGCATGCACTTCTTTAGTCAAGCCACACTTATCCACCAAGTCAGGTATGATATAACTATATTTAGATCTAATACCAATCAAAATAGAAAAAAGTTGATCACAAAGCTTATCTTCCATCTCAATAATAGATGCCTAATGATTAGCCTGCCTATCCTCCACTGCTGCATAAATCCAAGGAATGGTATGACCAACATTCCCAACTATTTGTGCCTCCACCCTGATGTTGTGAAAAATCTCTCTTGTGATGCTCTCCACCACAAGTCCAGTTTGTAGAGGATTCTTGCCATCACCTTTTTTCTGCTCCTCAAGATGAGACCCATGTCCTTTTTCAACTACATTGATCTTCTTGTACAACGTTGCATTCTCCTTGTTACCTGCATCTTAAGGCCTCCCTAGTTTCTTATCCCACTTTCCTTTAATCTTGTCATTCCCCTTCCAATCATGCTTAGGCTCAGACTTACGCTTAGACTACTCATAATAATGCTTCAAATTTACAATGAATTCCTCCAATGACCAAGGCTCATCATACTCAACCCGATACTGAAATGTTAAAGGAAACCCATTCATGATTCTTTGAACCTTTGTCTTCTCATCCTTAAGATATTACACATACCTAAAAAACTCTAGAAACTTAGTCATATACTCTTCATTGGTCATATATCCCATCTTCAACTCATATAACTCCTTAGCCTTTCCATCGTAGTATCTCTTGGATAAGTACTCCTTTCTTAAGAGTCTTTTGAACTCATGCCAACTCAAATCCTTTATCTTGATGCCTCTAACACACTTCACATATTCCCACCAGATATTCTCTTTCCCTTTGAGACTGAAAGTAATTATCTTGGCCTTCATATTCTCTGAATAATCATGCAGCTCGAAAAACTTCTTCATCCCAAGAATCCATGCTTTTGCATCTTCTGGTTTCTGCAACTCTCCATCAAAGGTAGGAGGCTTGGCTTTCTTAAACTCATCTAGCAAGTATGTTAGAAAATTATATATTACGGAGCAATGGAACACATAAAATATTGCAGAAATATAAACACAGAAAACGCACAAAACAAGAGAGACACAGATATACGTGGTTCACGCAGTTTGGGCTATGTCCACCTCGAACAGCCAGTCCTTCCTTTCTATATCCAGCAAAATGAAGAGACACAACCTATAGCAAAGCCGCTGTAATATCCTCTGTTTTCTCTCACAGTCTCACCTCTCTGTTTTTCGCTCACACACAGAATACACATCCATATCGCCGCCTCAAATACAATACCCTCATACAAAGAGAGGG
>APFE031520008.1:156345-175338 GCA_000404065.3 Pinus taeda | reverse complement strand
GAAGGAAATGTTGGCAATACTCCTTGCACTTAAGAAATGGCGACCCTATCTAATGGGAAGACACTTCAAGGTAAAAACGGATCATGATAGCCTTAAATACTTTTTAGAACAAAGATTATCCTCTGAAGAGCAACAAAAGTGGGTCACAAAGATGTGGGTTTATGACTTTGAAATCATCTACAAAACAGGGAAGCAAAATGTGGTGGCAGATGCACTCTCAAGAAAGGATGAGGATGTGGAAGCATTGTTGTGCGCCATTTCTATTATCCAACCAGATTGGATAAATGAAGCAAGGGAGGAATGGAAGAATGACGAAGAAGTGTGGGCACTTGTTCGAAAGTTACAACAAGATTCCAGTACGTCATATACATTTAGCTGGAAAAATGATTCGTTATGGTACAAAGATCGCTTATACCTCTGTAAGAATTCCCAGCTAAAACAAAAGATTCTTATGGAATTGCACACTTCTCCCTTAGGAGGGAACTCGGGATTCTTAAAAACTTACCACAGGGTTCAGAAGGAATTTTTTTGGGATGGCCTTAAATCAGATATTCAAAAGTTTGTGGCGGAATGTTGGGTTTTCCAACAAAATAAAGTTGAAACAATTAAGACACCAGGTCTATTACAACCCTTATCCATTCCAAGCCAATGTTGGGAGGAATGGATTTTATCACAGGTTTACCCAAGTCTGAGGGAAAGAGTGTCATCATGTGGTAGTTGACAGACTTACCAAGTATGCACACTTTTGTGCATTATCACATCCATTTAAAGCCAGTACAGTTTCTACTGCATTTATGGAAATAATTCAAAAGCTACATGGAAACCCAAAGATTATTGTAAGTGATAGAGATCCCATTTTAACTGGAAATTTTTGGACATAATTATTTTCTTGTCTTGGTACTCAGTTAGCTTATAGCTCATCTTATCATCCTCAATCGGATGGGAAAAATGAGATAGTAACAAATGTTTGGAAGGATATCTTCGTTGCTTTGTATTTGATAAACATACACAATGGGTCAAATGATTTCCTTTGGCTGAATGGTGGTATAACACTTCCTTCCATACAACAACAAAAATGGTCCCATTTATGGCACTTTATGGATATCAGCCACCATCCATCACATCATATTTAAGAGAAAATTCTAAGGTTCAAGCAGTAGAACATCACATCGAACATAAATAACAAGTCCTCCAACTTTTAAAGGATAACCTCGTGTTGGCACAGAATAGAATGAAACAACAAGCAGATCAACATTGTAGTGAAAGAAGTTTTGTTGTAGGTGATTAGGTATTCCTACGGCTACAACCATATAAGAAAATGTCTCTCAAGCAAGCTAAGAAGGATAATAAATTATCACCAAAGTATTATGGCCCGTACAAGGTGTTGCAAAATATTGGTACTATGACATACAAATTGGAGCTTCCTGCAGCTTCTCGATTGCACCCAGTTTTCCATGTTTCATGTTTAAAGAAGGTTATAGGCGACAAGATCCCAGTTCAAATATTGCCATAACTTGACGAGGAAGGAAAAATTATATTGGAACCGGAAGCAGTCACAGAAACAAGAACTCGACAGCTATGAAATCGTTCAATTTCAGAGTATCTTATCAAGTGGAAGAACTTATCCGTTGAAGATTCCACATGGGAGGATGATAATTTTATGCAGAAGTATCCAGAACTACTCAAGCGTTGAGGACAACACTTTTTTGAAGGAGAGGGGGATGTTGGGTCCCTATAATACTAGTGATTACCCCATTACTATTGTAGTTGTACCCCTTATTAATATTGTTGTGCCGCTATTGTCCCCATATTTTTATTACTGTGCCCCATAGAATCCCTCAATTGTTATTTTTGTGGCTTTATATTATTATTGTTAGGTCTGCCAGGTTATATTGTTACTCCTTAGACTCCTATATATAGAAAGGAGGTTGTCCCCTCGAAGAGGCTGAATTTTAAGGCGTTGATCTATCTTTTCTATCTTTTTCTTGAGTTGGTTTCATAACATGGTGAAATGTTATATTCTACCGTTACCAGCAAATCTATGAATGTCAAAAACCTTCAAAATTCTCTAGATAATATCAAAGCATAGTTAAAACTAGAGAACACATCCTCACAATCAAAGGATAACAAAATTAAATCACGGGAAGACTTTGTTATTGAAATTAGCTATAATCCAAATGACATCAAGGCACCAGAAAAACTCATAAAGAAGAAGAATGAAGACATTGTTGCATTGAAGAAGCAACTCAAATTACCTCCTACTGGACATCCACAAGCAAAAGAAGTTTTGGAGAATGAAGCCCAAAAAGATGAAATGATGAATCTCATCCTTCAGTTAACTTCTCAATTAAAAGAAATGGAAAATGAGATGGATAAGTTAGTGCAAGAGAAAAAGGCCAACATGGCATCAATCCCTGTCATTGTTATTCCTATAGTTACTACAGCAGTTCCTTCTACTTTAGCAACTTCAACGGCCACAATAGTTCCAGTTACTATAGAAGTTGCATCTACATCAGCCACTACATCAGCGATAGATTCAACAACAATAGCATCTCATCCCAGTGATGAAGCAGATAAACTGATCAAATCTATGCAAGATATGTCCATCCAAACAATTTAAATAAATAGACTTAAAGGTCAAATAAAAATTATAGAGGATAAAAAGAAGTTGGTACAAATCATGCATAAAAATGAAACACAGAAGTCAAACAGATTGACTGAGAGAATACAAAAGTTAGAGAAAGAATTTTCATTGAAAGAACCACTTGCCCAAGCAAAGCAGCAGCTATGGGCCAATATCAATAACTCTGTTAATAAACTTGGCCATCCATCCAAATCATCTTTGAGCAGAAGGATTTAATCAAGGAAGAAAATGAAGCTATTAAAAACGTAAGAACTTGGTAAGAAGCCAGAGGAGGCCAATGAAACCATTAAGTTTCTTAATTCCAAGAACAAAGAGGAATTGGAAGAGATTGGCATGAGTAATAGGACTGAAACAATTCTAGAAGTGAGAAAGGTAATTTCTAAGAGGAACTTGATGGTACAACTTGAAGACGAGTGTCAAAACATGGAGCATGAAATAACCAAATTTATGGTGAAATCTGATGTTTTGAGGTAGAAAGGCCTACCAAATCCTTAGGTTATCAATGACAGATTGATGAAGCATGAAGACTATGACAAGAAAATTATAGAAGTGGAAAAGGAACAAGAAAACAGTTCAGCCATGAAAGTAATTCCAACAGGAAAGGTGCTCGATCAGACTTTTGAGAATCTATTTTAGCTCCAACATGAGGTAAAATATCTCTTTATCAACAAACCTACATTTGAAAAATACATAGAGGCTGATGAAATCTTCAGAAAAATGGTAAAGATTAAATTACTAGATGTAGAGTCTTGGGAAAATTTGAATGATTTACTGTGAAAATGGAAGGTAAAACAGTGAAAACAGAGCAATCAAGAGCAGTCAAAGTAAAATAGTAAAGAGTAACAGATCAGTTAAGTTAAAGAGTATCATATGAAAGATGGAGTTTAAAAGTCAAAAACAGAGTTTAAAGATAAAGCCAGCATAAAATACACTCAAAATCATAAAAAAAAGCTAGCATAGAGCAACAACAAAAGAGAGAAAGCAGCAAAAGATCAAAACAAAAAACAACAAAATCAATATAATTAGGGACATCTAACCTTTAGTCCCCTAGGTGTCTTTATCTTCTTACATGAAGATATTTTTTTTCCTTGAATAATTCCTAAATCAGTTTATGATATTTTGTAATAGTCTTTTGTATAAATACTTCATAATCTTAAGTATTGTGGGTGGATCATTGTAGCTGACCAATCTATTACCTAAGCATTATTTTACCAAAATTCCAGTTAACAGACAAGACAAGTTATAAAGAAACTTCTTTACAAGATTCATGTGTTGAGCTATCTCAGTGAAGTACAAATTTTATTTGTTCATGTTCTTTTCTAAGTATTCCATAAATGCATATGTGTTCTAATTCTAAATTTTATAATAGGGATGTCACTATAGAATTTGCTTAAATATTACACTCTGCTTTTACTATCTTTTCTTCTGATATCTGGTTTAGAGAACTCTAAATTTCCCTCTGATCTCAATTGATTCTCTTAATCCTTCTTCATTGTCTGGTTTAAGGAATTATTAATTTCTCCTTGATCCTAATTGAAAAGTCATTTCACCATCCCGCCTTGAGATCTATTATTGCTCACCTATCTTTCCCTATAACATTTTCTCTATAATTTGTTTTTGTTATGTTTTCAAAGCCTTATTGACTCCATAGCCCAATGGAAAATGGAAAAGCACCTATTCCCATAAGTCACTAATTCCACCAACACAATCAAAATCAACCCAATTAAGCATACATAACTATCCTAAAATCCATTAAAATAAACAAAGTTAAATCATATAGAGGGAGCCCTCTCTGAGTTTAGGAAGGCTAGATCCTAAGATCCAAATTAGGTTTGCAGTTTCCTCTAATATTTCATTTTAACACATTGAACAACCCTTGGAAATTTTGGAGTGCTAACAAAGTGAAAGGCTTCCTATGCAGAGAGGTGATGCAAGTAACTCTGTCAGGGTACTGACCAGGATCGTTGGAAGTGAAGCGATGCTTGTGTTCCTGCGTGACTCCATCGAGCTACTATCCAGACCTGCTGGCAGTGGAGCAACACCAGAGATGAAACTAAGACTTTGACGATTATACTGCTTGTGCACCAATATACCCTTCATCCCCAATTGAAACAACTGTCATGGCTTGGCTTGGAATGTGTGTCGACTGACCAAGGGCTTTGCAGATGTTACATCTTACAATCAAGAAAGTGTGGAAACCAAGACAAACAAAGAACTGAACAATACTTCCAGAGGTGTTACACTTGCTTTTCATGAACATGGTCCATTCAGAGAGTTGTAGTTCTACCAATGCGTTGCCAAGTGTTGTAGATACTACAACCAACCTCCAAAATTTTTCTTTAGCTACGTTTTGGAGCCTCCCTACCAACCATCATCAGTAGCATGTGTTGCATTGTCCAGCACATTAGCTTCAACGGTTTCATAGAGTCTTGTCAACCTATGTATGCAAGCTTGTTCCACCCCCTTCACAGGCTACTTTCCGAACTTAGTGTCAATTACTAGTTGAGCATCTCCCTCTAGGAATTGGGAAATTCTGGAGGGGAACTAGACTTCCCTCCAAACATTGCACAAACCTAGCTGGAAACCCAACTAAGCTCCAGAATTGCACAATTCTTCATGATAGTCTTCCTCTAAAAGATTGCGCAATTCATCCCAAGACAGTTGCTCAGCTCAGAAATTATGTAATTCTGGGTAGCATTCACATGTTGCTCCCAGAAATTATGCAATCCCTATAGGAAAGTCATCCCAACAACTAGCAAAAATTGTCCAAATCTAGCCAGGTAGCCTGCTAGGCTCAAAAATTGTGCAATACAGTCAGACAAGCTTCCTTGAGAAAATTGAGAGGTCTGACCCAGGAAAAATGCTCACCTCAGAAATTGTGCAATACAGTTAGACAAGCTTCCTTGAGAAAATTGCTAGGTCTAACCGAGGACAACTGCTCAACCCAAAAATTGCACAATCCTAGGAGACAGTCACATGTTCCTCTCAGAAATTGTGCAAACCCTCTGGGACAGCCATCTTTGCTAAGCTCAGAAACTATGCAGATTTTCATCCCAGGCTCGTAGACTGATGCATGTGCCTTCAGGCTTACCAGTTCCCTCAAGGACTGAGAAAAATTGATTTGCATGCATGGAATTTTTCTCCCAAGGTAGCATGCAAAGGCATCCCTTGATTCAAGGATCTATTTTTAGTAGTTGGATGTTACATGCAAGGATCATTTCATAAAACTCTCGCCCAGTGTCTCTTTTCATAGATTTGTGGCATCTGTGTCACAACCTCAATTTTATTAAAACTGATCAACTAGACATTTCAGAGCTAATTCCTCACATCAACCTTGCATCTCTGACATCCCACATTGCATCTAGGAGTCATTGACACATTTAGCTAAGTTGCTTCGAGGTAAGCCCACTTTTCATGTCTCGCACTGCATCTCTGTTGATTTTTTGTGTTTTTCTTCATGTGAGTGTTGTTCGCTTGATTTCAGTGACCACTTGCTTTCATTTTGATCTATGTTAGAGTGTAGAAGCACTATTTTAGTTTTCATTCGCATCTCATTATTGTCGCATGCATGACATTGTTTTTGCATGAACGATCGCCATTCCTTATTTCAATTTCTTTATATAATATATACATAATTGAAATTGAAATATTTTACTCCATATGGACATTGAAATATTTATGGGTAGAATCACTCTCTAACCCACTAGGGTAGAGATGTTGTAATGTCTTATTTAATATTTTGAATCCATCAAAATAAATAAAACTAACAAATAAATTAAATTAAAAGATAAAATAAAATATCTCTAACATCACTCTCTAACCCACTAGGGTAGAGATGTTGTAATGTATTATTTAACATTTTGAATCCATCAAAATAAATAAAACTAAAAAAAAATGATAAAATAAAATATCTCTAGCTGAGTATGGTAGAGACGCTTAACATTTGGACTCAGTAAAAATAGATTAAAAATAAACAAAAAAAATAAAAAATAAAAAACATAAAACTAATAATTATATTTTTCCATGGGATGTAGAATACACGACGATGGAGTGTTCTGTTAAGGTACTCCATGGTTAAAATGTCACTAGTTTGAAACTCCATGTGTAAACAATCTAGCCATGCTAAAGGTTGGTGTGGCCTGGGTTGGGTGCGATCCCCGAGTGACTTTGATGTCTTTGATGCCCTTGGGTCCTAGCTACTCAAGTCATAGGTGTGGCCTGGGTTGGGTGCGATCCCCGAGTGACTTTGACATTGTTTTTGCATGAACGATCGCCATTCCTTATTTCAATTTCTTTATATAATATATACATAATTGAAATTGAAATATTTTACTCCATATGGACATTGAAATATTTATGGGTAGAAACACTCTCTAACCCACTAGGGTAGAGATGTTGTAATGTCTTATTTAATATTTTGAATCCATCAAAATAAATAAAACCAACAAATAAATTAAATTAGAAGATAAAATAAAATATCTCTAGCATCACTCTCTAACCCACTAGGGTAGAGATGTTGTAATGTATTATTTAACATTTTGAATCCATCAAAATAAATAAAACTAAAAAAAAATGATAAAATAAAATATCTCTAGCTGAGTATGGTAGAGACGCTTACCATTTGGACTCAGCAAAAATAGATTAAAAATAAACAAAAAATAAAAAATAAAAAAACATAAAACTAATAATTATATTTTTCCATGGGATGTAGAATACACGACGATGGAGTGTTCTGTTAAGGTACTCCATGGTTAAAATGTCACTAGTTTGAAACTCCATGTGTAAACAATCTAGCCATGCTAAAGGTTGGTGTGGCCTGGGTTGGGTGCGATCCCCGAGTGACTTTGACGTCTTTGATGCCCTTGGGTCCTAGCTACTCAAGTCATAGGTTAGGCATGGCTAAGGCTACAAATGAGCTGAGGATTGGTATTGGCTACCTATCTTTGAAAAAGTAGACCATGAAGAATAAGTACCCCCTTCCACTAATAGAAGATTGCTTCAACAAGTTTATTAAGGGGAAAGTGTCATAAAGATGGATTTGAAACAATGTTACTATCAAGTCTAGATAGCAGAGGGTGATGAAGTGAAGATAGCCATGGTAACGAGGTATGGAAGTTATGAATTCTTAATTATGCCTTTTGGTTTTTGTAATGCTCCTGGTACATTTTCATCTTGGATGAATAAAGTTCTACATTTATACTTAGATAAGTTTTTTGTGGTATAGTTAGATGATATCATAGTGTTCAATGATAATTTGAAAGAGAATAAGAGGAACTTGGGAAAAAAAATTGAGGCACAAAGGCAAAATTAGTTGTAGTTAAAGAATGCTAAGTATATATTCACCCAAAAGGAGATACCAATTTCAGGTCATTGGGTTGGTCAGGGATGTATTTACATGCACCCCAAGAAGATAAAGGTGATAGTAAATTGGGAGGAGCCTCGTAAAGCATATGATGTGAGAGCCTTCACTTGGATGACCAATTACTACCAAAAATTTGTGGGGGGGATTTTCAAAGATATGCTCCTTATTGATAGACATACTGAAGAAGGATAGACCGTGGAAGTGGATAGAGAAGGGTAGAATTTCACTTGAGGAACTCAAATGTAAGATTGTGATAGCTCTTGTACTAAAACTATCAGATTATGAGAGATTATTTGAGGTGTAGATAGATGCATCTGATTTTTCCATAGGAGTTTTAATGCAATATGATCATCCTGTTCAATTCAAGAGTAGGAAGTTGTAGTATTGGGAGAGGAGGTGTCTTATCCATGTGAAGGAGATGGAAACAATAGTACACTATCTTCAAGTGTGGAGAAACTATATATTGGGGAAGTTATTTATGGTCAAGACAAATAACATCACATTGAGCTACTTTGCTAGCCAACCAAAGTTGTAACTGAAGCAAGCTTGATGGAAAGACCTTTTGGCTAAGTTTTCCATGATGATTAAGTATAAGCCAAGGAAACTCAATGTAGTTGTAGATGCCTTGAGAAGGAAGGAAGAGTTGGCAGCAACTGAGAAAGATGAAGAGAACTTGCCTACTCTAGCGAGAGTCAGATTCAGTTTGTTGAAGAGATACAATGAAGAATTTGTGATGGGTTGTAGAACAATACTACAATGAAGAACATAATGAAGTAGGTGGACTTACGAGGTAACTCTTAAAAGAGTATCGTAACACACCTTGGGTTGTCCATCAAAGATAGCAAAGAACACTAGCATTGTTGGATATAGGTTACTTTTGGGAAAGCATAAGGCAATATGTGGAGTATGTGCAAACTTGCATTATATGCTAGCACAATAAGTCTAAACTAGAGGACATGCAATATTATTGCATCCTTTACCAATTCCAAATAGACCATGGGAAAATGTCTTAATGGAATTCATCTCATAGTTATCAATTGTGCAAAGGTGTAATGACATGTTGATAATTGTCAACCAATTCTCTTAGGATTCCATATTCTTACCTACAAAGGTAGCATGTAATGAAGAGGAAGTAACAAAGAATTTCTTCTGAAATCTAGTGAAATATTGGGGTCTTTCATTCAGCGTTGTGTCATATAGAGATATGAGATTCACGAGGAATTTTTAGACCTCATTATTCAAACTTGTGGGGCCGCAGTTGCTACATAGTTATAGATTTCATCTGCAAACAGATGGAAAAGAAGAGCATATCAACTCCCTACTAGCATTAGAAGAAATTCTAGCTTAAAAGTGACCTCCTAAGGAAAAATAATAAATAATAGTTAAAATAATAAAATAAGAGTTATGAATTTTGGATGGAAAATAAAAAAACTACTTTTTTAATCTTATTTTTAGCTTGTCTCCCTATAGGTTTACTCAAATTTCAAGTGTAGATACTCGTTTGATGTGAAATTAAATTTCACATCCAACAAGTACCCATTATGCACACTTTTGAGAACACCCACATTGATAAAAATTTAAGATACATTAAAAAAGTGTGTTGAACACACATTTTTTATGTGTCTTTTTTTTTTTTTTATCAATGTGGGTCTTCTTAAAAGTATGCATAATGGGTACTCGTTGGATGTGAAATTTAATTCCGCATCCAATGACTCTCTACACTTAAAATTTGAGTAAAACCTTAAGGAGATAAACCAAAAATACAATTAGAAGAAATAGTTTTTCTTCTTTTCCCTCCAAAATATTTCCATGTACTTCTTTTTAAATTTAAAGGATTTTGATTGGTTTACATATTATGACATGGAAATTACATGAAATTTTCATGAGCACTTTTAGGCTGAAATTTCTTCTAAAGAGGATTACCTGAGGAATTATGTGAGGGAAAATCAAGAGAATTGGTGAAGCTTATTGGATGCAACGTAATTCAGTTACAATAAAAATATTTCACAATGCAGAGATATATTGAAGAGTAATATTGCTAGGATATAGTATATTTGTGAAGGATTGAAGGGATAGTTGTTGTCGCAATTAATAGGATAGCTACCATCATTGAAATTTGGCCACAGACCCTGAATCGAGAAATTGGATGGAGGCTTTCCCACTGTAGGATAGCAGCAGATAGCCTTTGTATGGCAAGAGGATCCTAGCCACTATTAAAACAATACACATGAGTGATTTGATGTTAAAAAGAAATATTAAGTTATGAGGCTTATCCTATCTTCCAGTTTAGTATGATGTATAAGGGTCCGTCCTATTTAGGATGATGTATAAGGGTTTGTTATGAAAATTGAAATTTTTCTTCTTCTTTTTTTACATATAAAATAAATTTGAAAAATTAAAAAAATTACTATATAAAATATCTAAATAACATTTACTCAAAAAAATCTACACTAAATTAGTATTTAAAATAAATCTGTACTAGCGGATAATTTGATTTGAAACGATAAAAAATATAAATAATTTGATTCGAAACCATAAAGAATTTGATTAGGTTTTTAGTAATTTTATTTTGAAAAATCTACCTACTGAAAAAAGTATAAGAAATCAAAGTAGTAGTTATAATTAGATTCCTGTGATTGTACTCCATCCAATTTGGCAGCCCCAATGAAAAGAATGCTATGAATAGAGCACCTACAGTCTTAGTCATGGACGATCCCATGAGCATGTTAAAGCCCATGGCGGATCTTGGTATCTGTTGCTGGTCTAGTGACAGATGGGTATCGCGAGGCTGTGTATATAGAATGAGTTCAATGTGACTCATGGTTATCAGGGGGGATGTGGGGATGTCTCTATAAAATAAGTTTAGTGTAAATTATGGTCACAACACCCGGGAATATTCAGATAATCAAACGAATGTTACGCTCAAATTGAGGGTCAAAATAAATGATATGATATGATTGATATTTTAAAGTCTATCGGACTAACTAAAAATAGTCTATTAGACTAAAAAAAGAGAAGAAATATAGCAGTTCAATTGTTAAAGTGCATGAATTATTTATTCATGCACTATCAAATCGATGAATCAATAAATGATTGATAATTGAACATAATTAGAGTGTAGATATCCAAATAGTCTAGAAAATTTTAATGGAATGTGAATTTTAGAATAGTCCGGGAAATTTTGATATATGATTGATAATTGAACATAATTAGATGTTGATATATAATTGATAATTGAACATAATTAGAGTGTAGATTTCAAAATATTTTAGAAAATTCAAAATTTAAATGGAATGTGAATTTTAGAATATTCTAGGAAATTTTGATATATTCAATAGTTTAATTTATTATTGTTTGTTAAATTTTTGTCATATTCTAAAATCTCAAGATAATATGACCATTAGTTGATGTAAGGTGCTGACAACTTGCATGCCTTCAATTTCAAACAAAAGATTTCATTGGTATCGCAGAAGGGTGTTTGCCACTTTTAATGGATGTGAAGGTGGAGTAATTGTCACGATTATTAAAAGTTCTTGGAATCTCGTAAAAAAATATTAATAAATCTTGTAGTAGTAGATTTTGAATTATGTTTTTTATTTTGGAAATAGATTCAGCACTATTAAAAACCTACGAGGCATGTTTTCAACTAAGGTTGTTTTATTTGCTTTGTCCACGAAGATTGCTGTGTTTGATGGTAAAGCAGTAATATACCATTCACATCGTACTTCTTCGCTGGGTCAAGAAGTAGTAGGAATTTTGTTGAGAATTTTATTGAACCATAAATTGAAATCTTTGATAGGTTCTATAGCTTTGGCTTTAAGGTTGGATAGGTCATTGATTAACGTTGTTGTTGATCTGTCATCACCAAACTTGGTGAGGAACTGATTTTGGAAGATATCCCAACTTGTGATAGACCCGGAGGGTAATGAAAAGTACCATGACCCGACTGTTCTTTGCATTGTATAGGGAAAAAGCCGAACAACAACGTCTTCATTAGTAACTCAATTGAGACTGATAGAAAGCATGAAATTGTTTATGTGTTCTTCTGCTAGAATGCCTGCTTCTGTATTGAATTTGGGTAGCCATTTCTCAGGATGGGCCAGTATTGGGCTCAAGGGCGCAGGCATTAAAACTGCCCCGGGGTTGTTCCATGGAGACTGGGCCATTATTGAGATGCTAGTAGAGGAAAGTCCAGAAGATGATCCCTGCGGCTGGGAAGATGAAGATACTATGATCGTAGATGATTGAAGAGGGGTTGTGCGAGTTCCGGTAGACGGATGGATGATGGTTTGGAATGGAGGCGTGGGTGGTTGACTTCGCGGTGAGGTAGTTGAAATGGATGATGTAGATGAAAGAGTCTCACTATCAGACTCTAGCGGTAATTTCCTCTCTCTTTTCCTGGTGGGAAGAGGCAACTCAGTTGGCTGAATGCCAATTTTTTCACTCTTTAACCTAGTTAGGGGATGAGCAGGATTATACTACGAAGTGACACTGCTTTGAGATTTATCAGACCTCTGAGGAGAAATGAAAAATTCATGAAGTTTGTGAATCAGGGATTCCACTTCAAGGGGTTTAATGATAGATCAGTCTAAAATATTAGGGTGCGTAGCAGCGTTTGATACTCAAGCGACTTCTGACTCTGGAATTAAACGTACTGGGGAAGTTGGGGGAGATGATGAGGGCGATTTACTCTCAGAATGGTATTTCGATTTATATTTAGGTGCCATTCATAGTTCAGCCCTCCTTCTAGCGCCAAATATGTTGAGGCCCTGAAAATCGGGTCGACAACAAGGGGGATACTCACCCAGTCCAGACCTTGGTTGACAGCTCCTTATCCGTTTGGTATAGTGAGTCCGACTGGGGATAATGGGACCAGTTTCCCAATCTAAGGGTGTGTGTGTGTAGAGTTGGATGTTGCTGATCTAAAGTTCATATCTGAGCTACTTTAATCTAACTCTATGCTATTGTACTCTAATAAAATCAACACATCTAATATATGTTAACCCGGGATGTAATTATTCTATTATGCGAGCTAAAGAGATTTCAAATAATAGCTAGTAATAAAGATAATTCAACAATTATAAGAATAGAAATCAGTTAAGATGAACCACTTTGCATAAAAAGTTAAGCAAAACAGTTGTGAACAACATATCGCATAATAAGTTATTCACACATTAAACATAAATAAATGGCTCCACCGTACAAAAGTGCCAAATGGTAACACAAAACATTCATGTAATAACATATAAACAACTAAAAACTGTATATTGCTTTAAGAATATAAGCAGAAATGATCAAGAGTTAAAAGTACCATTTATGACTGGTCCTACTCATAAGCTTCCAACAACAATGATTTATCTTTCCTTGTTCTAATATCTACTAAGAGTACAAAAGTGCAACATCAGTAGCAGATATCAAATGCAAACATCAATAAATCTCGATCCTTCCATTCATCAAAACCTCCTCTGAGGGTGCAAAAGTGCATGTTCTGAGGATAAGTTTTTGACAAATATCTGGACCCTTATCTAAATGCATGAGAAGGGTTTAAATACTATTAACTAAATAACCTAATTACATAAATTTAGGATACGGTTTTTAAAATGACCGCCCTCTTTCTAAGCAAACTTATTTCTAAAAACCGAATCTAATTCCTAACTATTTCTGCATTTACTCCTTGATGTTGCAAGCATTCATCATTTGCTTGGGAAGAGTTGGTTGGTTGCTTTCCGCTTTTGTTCGAGTAAAGAAGATAGGAATGGAAAGTGCTGGCACTATTTTTTAGTAAATTAGAAGATATTTTTGGGGATCATCATCTTGCCAGGTGATTTCACTGCATATATACTTGGTAACATCCCAAATTTCCCTCAAATTGCTTCTGCTATCTTGGCTTCCGGACTTGCGAATGACTAAGCAAGTTAGGGACTTTGATTTCTGAACAATTTTCTTAGCGATGCGTGATTAGCGCTAATCGCGCATCGAAAACTGCCTCCGTTCTTTGATCCGGGCCTTTCTGGTGCGTTTGTTTTTTTTTTCTGTAGTGCCTTTTCCTTTTCCGGGCATAAGATTTTTCAGAATTTTGTAAACATGCTGTTTTTTGTGAGCTTTTTACCCTGAGTGTTGGATTGCCTATTGATATCAGCATCTATTCAGTAATGCTCTGGAACCTGTGGTTCCGCCGCATGTTGTATTCGTTTATGAGGGCATCTCTTCTCTGTCTCTGAGCATTGACGCTTTCCCTTTTTCCTTAGATGTTTCCTGTGCATTGCTCCATGTTGTTTCCTGTTTTTTATTCCTGCAGTTCACGCAAAGGAAAATAGTTACAACAATAAATATTGACGCGAAAGCTCTAAGCTTTACGAATGCATAAAATAATGCCACCCATTGTGAACTCGCTCTTTGAAAAAACATAAAATTCTCCTTCATTAACACTTTGGCGTACGTTCATTAATTTCGTTTAAGGTGCGCCCCCAATTTTTTGGTTTATGGACAGCTTTTCTTGAATTTTGAGCCGAGGAAAATTTGCAATGGGCGGTTTCTGCAACTTACATTTCATTATCGCGATATAGCATTTTCGTCAAGATCGCGATATCGCAGATCGCAGATCGCAGCTCGTATCATCGCAATTATCGCAAGATCGCATTCATCGCAAGATCGCAGATTATGTTAAACTATTGTGTGCTGCTTATGCGATGTTGCGATATGCGATGTCGCATATCGGCCATCGGAGAATTCTCAAGATCTTCATTTATGGGCGCTTCTTGATGTATGCGATGCGATGGATTTCGCATCGTTTTTTCGCATTTTTTACAGTGCTCATAAAGAAATGTTTTACTCTCTTCTCGTGATGCGATATATTTTTAAGGAGTTCAATACAAAAAGGACTTTTTGAATTTTTTACTAAGGGTCCCCCCTTGTTTAGTGTTATTACTAACACTAAATAAGGAGGGGGGTTGTTGGTGGCCACAACAATGGCGATTCACTTGGAAGAACCAGTTATCTCTGCTTCTCTATTGAAACTTACTTCCAAAACAGAAAAATTTTCATAAATCTAAACTTTGTTATGGACAGATAGAGTACATTATGCTTTATTCTATCAATGATATTCTGTTTCAACCTCTTTTTATTCTAATTGTTTGCTTCCTTAGATTTGTCCTTGTATTTACATCAGCCATTACTTGGTCTTGTAAGGATAAAATAAAGTCTTCTCTGTATGCCGGCCTTTAAAATATGCTCGTTTGTCATAGGTAGAGCCTCTGCTACCAGCAGGCGTCCATAGCCTCGACAGGGTTACCTGTTACCCAGTAATGATCCTTTATCCTGCTCAAGGTGATCTACAACTTTCAAAGGAAAAAACCCGCATTTACACTTTTTCTTTGGTTTTTTATTTTTTATTCTTTAAAGAACAATGTCTTGGTTTGGTAGCCAAATTATGACACAGTCATACACTTGATTTACACTCTTGCTAAACAAGTTGGCTCGTGATGAGACCCCTTGTCTTTTGATTTTAACAATCTTGAGTCATCGCCCTGTTTTGATGGACAGTATTCGCAAAGTCAGCAAGTTATAATATCTGTGATCATGATAAGCCGGCTCGTGATGAGATATCTTATTCTTTAAGATATAGTGCTTCTTGGGTTGCTCCTCTGAATGTTGCGAATTTTTTTTAACGGGGAGGAAGTCATTGCTTTCCTTAAAAAAGCTCTGGACGACAATAATAGAGTTTGAAAACAGCTGCTTTACAGAGAATCCCTATTTTGTTATTGATACCTTTCATTGTGCTGATATAAAACAATTTCTTCGCCAAAGGTTGCTTTCGTCAAAAATTTTTTGGAAGTTGAAACTAGTATCATATCTAGGCTAAAGTTTTTAACTGTATCTGTCAATAATAAAGATCAGGTTCTTTAAACATTTTGTCGTTTATACAAGCGGAAAGCTCAAAATATTAAAGAGAATGGGTGTCTTTTCCATGAATACCTATAGTAACCATCCACAACTAGTTTTATTATGAAAAAGAAAAGAAAAATAAAACTTATTCTAAAAAATAGAAGAATAGTCTTCTATGGAAAATATATTTTAAGGATTTGTCCATTAACAGGTAGAGAATCCCTTCTACCTGCTAAATCATGTAAGAAAAACATTGATGTACCTATGACTTCAACAATCTGAAAAGGACCAAGCCACATCTTTTGAAATTTTGTATGTTTTCCTTTTCCTTCATGTGCCTTATCCCATTTTAAAACTAAATCTCCCATTTGAAAATTTTTTCTGGTCATTATGTTTGAATCGAAAGAGGATTTTATTAGTGCTTGATGATGAGCATGGGTTTTCTTAGCTTGTTCTCGTTGTTCTTCTAATTTAATTATTTCCATTTGTCTTAGTTGTATGGAGGAAGTAGGTACTTCATCAATGTATTGTATTAAAGACAAGGAGGGAATGACTAAGTGAGTTGGAAGAACCACTTCTTTCCCATAAACTAAATTAAAGGGAGAAGTGTCGATCGAATCTTTTTTCATTATTCTATCTACCCATAGAGCATTTATCAAAGCTTTATGCCAATTCTTTTGGTTTTGGTCAACTGTTCTTTTAATAATCCTGATTAGGTTTTTGTTTGTTGACTCAGCTAAACCATTACCTCGCGGATAGTAATTGGCCAAATATTTTAGTTTGAACCCTCTTTTAAGTGCAAATTCCATCATTGCATTTCCAGAAAAGTATGATGCATTATCAAACATTAAAGCTGATGGTAATCCAAACCTAGTGATTATAAATTGATCTATGAATTCAATAATATTTTTAGAATTAGCTGTCTTGAGAGGAACTGCTTCTACCCATTTAGTAAATTAATCTGTTGCCATGAGGATGTATCTATGCTGCTTAGAAGAGTGAGGAACGATCTCACCTATTATGTCCAAGCCCCACTGAGCAAACGGTTGCTCGATGTTTACCGGCTGTAGTGGCAGGGACGGTTTCCTTTGTCTCCCAACAGTAGTTTGGCAGCCTTGGCATTTCCTCACGTAACTGCGTGAGTCTTTGAACAACGTAGGCCAGTAATATCCTGCACGTAAGATTTTATGTGCAGTAGCATCTCCAGCGTAGTGTCCGCCTGCTGGTCCATCGTGGAGTTCCTGTAAAACCTTTTCAGCTTCAGCTTTTTCCAGACATCTGAGAAGAACATAATCATAATTCTTTCTAAAAAGAATATCATTTATGAGATGATATTGTTTAGCTTTTAATCTCAGAGCTCTTTTCTTAGTGTGATCAAGGTGTGTTGGAGCATACCCGTTCTTAAGAAAATAAATGATGTCAGCGTACAATGATTCTGCATCGTTTAGGCTTACCTCACACACTTGTACCTCTTCAGATGAATTTTCAGAAATTTGCGATGCTCCATCCAACATTTTGCAGAAGCCTAGGCCTCTTACAATGTTTGCGGGTTTGATTTCAAGGTCGTATTCCTGCAAAGCAGTGATCCAATTGGCCCTTTTCTCACCCACATCCTTCTGTACTAGAATATTTCTTACCGCTAGAAATGGTACTATGATCTTAGTATGGGTTTTAAGTAAGAAAGGTCTAAAATATTTGATAGCTTTGAAAACGGCATAAGCCTGTTTCTCCACGTCAGAATAATTGAGTTCAACACCTTGTACATTTGAGCTAAAAAACGCGATTGGAGCTTCCGCTTTTTCTTGATTTGCTTGAGTTAGAATCACATCATATGATTTCTCTGAGGCAAATGTGTATAATGTAAAAGATTCTGAAAAATTCGGGGTTGCTAAAGACGGAGCATTAATAATAGCTTGCTTGATCAGGTTGAATGCTTCATGTTCATCTTGACCCCATTTAAAATTTGAATTCTTTTTAATCATGTTTTGCAAAGGAGGTACAATTTGTGAAAAATATGGAACGAATCTCTTTACAAAATTGATTTGACCAAGGAAAGATTGCATGGATTTTTTATTATGAGGTAGGGATATTTCAGAAATTTCTTTGATTCTATCAGGATCAATGTGAATACCAGATTTTGACACTATGAATCCTAGAAGTTTTCCTTCACTTAATGCGAAAAAAGATTTCTTTGGGTTAAGTGAAATTCCATACCTTAAACATCGTTGAAAGATTTGTTTTAAATCTTTGAGATGATCACTTCGCTTCTTGGAGTACACTGTTATATCATCCAAATAAATCACTACAAACTTATTGACTAAACCCTTGAATGCAATGTCCATAGCTCTTTGAAATGTAGCGCCAGCATTGATCAACCCAAATGGCATTTTCTGATATGCGTATGTGCCCCATTTAGTTCTAAATGTGGTTTTCAACTGATCATCGGGACATACCAGCACTTGATTATATCCTGAAAATCCATCTAAGAAAGACATCAGTTCTGAGCTTGCTACTGCCTGTAGTATTTGTTCCATAGGTGGAAGAGGAAAATTGTCTTTTTGGAAGGCTTTGTTAAGATTCCAAAAATCGATGCAGATTCTAATATCTCCATTTTTCTTTCTAACGGGTACCAAATTGGAGACCCATTTGGAATGTCTGACAGGGAAAATTATTCTGGCTTTCAATAACTTATTTAGCTCAGTTTTTATCTGATTTTCTAAGTTGGGGTGGATTTTTCTCAGTTTCTGTTGGACAGGTTTTTCGTTATTGATCATAGGAATAGTATGCTGAAAGATAGAAGTGTCGTATGTCTTTAGTTCATCATAATTCCAGGCAAAAACATTTTTATATTGTCTCAAAAGACGAATATACGCTAGTTTTTTTTCAGGGACTAGGCCGAGGCCTAGGTTGACGTTTTGTGGTTTATCATCGGTCCCTAGGTTTACTAATTCGTAGTTCAGAGTTGGACTGTAGAGCTTTGAATTGGTAGACCTTTTAAACCAATTTTTCAAATCGTATAAGTCTTCTAACTTAACCACCGATTTAGGTATAGCATTATCAGTGCTATTTTGTTGTATTTGTCGATCGTGATGGTCTTCGTCAA
>APFE031520008.1:122885-147364 GCA_000404065.3 Pinus taeda | reverse complement strand
CATAGGAAATAGTTAAGTATAACTTGGTCTAGTGTAGAGTTAGGTAAAGTGTGTTTCTTTACTATGTACTTTTGTAACTTACAATCCGACGGTCATGATATGTAGTGATCTGAAGGTTCATTCTCTCCTCGGTATTACCAACACTTGATTCGTGGTTTAACACACGATTGGTCCATGATCTCTATTTAAAGAGCATGGAGGGTCATTTGTAGGGCAACCATTCATGAGAGAAGCTTTTGTAAATTTTCGTTCTTTTATTAATAAATTGCCTGAAGTGGCTACGTTGGCTCAGGCTGTGGATTGTTTCACCCTTTGATGGTTTTAACCACGTCAACAATATTGGTGTATTGATCTGTGATCTATTTGTGAGCAGTGTCCTTTGGTGTTCTGTCTGAGCAACTTACCCTATAAATTCCTACATCTGTGCTAATTAATAACTGCAATTCCAGGTCCCAACAGGCTCTAAATTTAAATTTCTATGGCGGATAAAAAAATACCAGATTCAATCTCCAAATCCTAGTGACATGTCACAAGACCCACAATAAATCCAATCTTACTAAACTAATGCAAGTTGCAACTATTGTTAGACAGGCCAATGTGCCAAATTTATCTCTACGTTTAAATTTGGGAAAAACAATTTTTGGTGCTTATCCAATGGCGGTTACTATTAATTTCTATCATTGGAAGTTGAATCAGTTACTATTAGATTTTTATCATTGAAATTCAAGTTAATCTAATATTATGTCTTTTGACAGTAAAATTGACAGAATAAATAAAACCAGAGACAGTCCCCACAAAATCAGTTGAGCGTTGGATATGATGACATGCATGGCGGTTTTTCAAAGAGTGGTGGTTTCGATTTGAACCATGGGCATGAGAAATATTATCACATATCCTCACAAAATGGACTCGTCTAACATGAAACGGAGGAATTGTTCGGACAGTCAAAAGTGGTCAGAATTCAGGGAAAAAAATTTCAATTTTTTTTTAAAAGGCAGTATTTGAATCATGCTTTTGATGGTGCCAGTGGATTCACCACCATCAAAAATATCTAAAACACTTAAAATTCTATCTTTTCACTATAAAATTGATAGAACAAATAAAACCAGAGACACAACATAGCACAATATTATTTGACATTATCAAGAATGGAACAAAAGGAGAAATAAAAAAATCTAGTACTGTAAGTTTAGTGGGAGAGAAATACCACTTAAATCCTTTTTCCAGAGCCACTGTTTATGATTTAACGGGTCAGTTTCTTTAACAGAGTCATTGGGAAATGGTGAACACTTGAAGATTGTGTGCCTTAAACACTATAACTTAAAATTAAAATGAAAATTTTAGATAATTTATTTTCTTTGATGATACTTTTCTGATGATAGTATCTAATTGAGACAAAAATAACAAAAACATCTCTGAAATCCTTGAGTGAATCTCCTCTGCAACTCCCAATATCAGTGGAACCTTTGTGAGAACAAAATTAAAAGGAATTATGGAACCATTCTTTGGACATAAATTGTATTTTCAATTTATCCATATTTATCTCCTGTAGTTTCTTTATTTCCTGAAGGCAATGAATTCCAAGGCATATTGACATTTTCATTAAATTTTTATGCATCAGGCATTTTCATTATCAAATTAACTCCATGGAATACTTTTTCTCCAGGCCAATCAATTCCATGACATATTAACATTTTCATTAAATTTTTATGCATCAGGCATCTTTACTATCAATTGAACTCCATGGCATACATTTTCACCAGGCCAATCAATTCCATGGCATATTGACATTTTCATTAATTTTTTTAAATTTCATGAAGCCTAATCAATTCCATGGTATATTGATATATTCATTAGATTTTAAAAAAAAAAATTGGCCAATAAATTCCACACCCTATTCAGGGGATTGTCTAATGAGGCAAAGGAATTGACTGAATGGTCAAAAGTGGACGGAATTTGGGCAAAAAAAATTCAAAAAATCTTGTAGAGAGAGTGCTTGAATCATGTTTTTTATGGTAGAAATGGATTCAGCACCATCAAAAATGTCTAGGACACCTAAAATTTTGAATTTTAATACCTATAACTTGGATTTACAAAAATTGTTGCCGGATTTTCTCTAAATATGCCTGGAATTTCCATAACTTTTGGGGCAATTCCTCAAGCTAGTTAGACTACACCCATATTCAGTGGTACAATTAAAATAAATCCTATCATATTTGATCAGATTGAACTCCATGGCATATTCCGTGACAGCATCAAAATAAAGCCAATTTTCTTTGACCTTTCAGTTTGTCACCTATAAACCAAAAAAATACTTTCGAGCTTTGTTTATATTGTTTTGTTGCATGCAACGTTTTATTGTGGACTATTGATGAAGGAGAATTGCCATTTAGTAGAAATAGAATGACTTTGCAATCTTAATCAGATTTATATTGTTTATATGTGTACCCGCATCTGTCTGTGCACGTTTCAGTAAGCAAGAATAATCATTACACCAAACATTATGATAATAGGAAAGGCCAATTCTTACTTCTTAGTGCTGCTTTTATTGGAAAACAAATCTTTTTTTGCCTGGTTTAAAATTGTAAAAAGTAAAATATGTCATAGGATCTGGATATCTTGCTATTATTTTACATAGAAATACTCACACAAATTAACTTAAATAAGAAACAGAGGCAGGCAAAGCAAGAAAGCATACTCTCCAAGTTACTAATAAGCTGAGCATTAAGAAAACCCAAGTTGCCACTTACCAGTAAGCCTAACATAAAATAGAGGAAAGCCAAGCAAGAAAACGTACTCTTCAGGTCACTAATAAGTTGAGAATTAAGAAAACCTAAGTTACCAATCACCAGTAAACCTAACATTCAGGGAGTGAGAAAACAACCTAGTTGTAGTTAGATGTTCTACATGTTGGTGTAGTTGCAATAAAAAGGTACCATGAAAAAAAAATATATTATGCTATATGCATCTCTGTTGCAAGATTAAAAGCCATAAGGACTACAAAACTTGAATCTTCACTCATTTCACCAATTTTGATCACATCTTGATGATATGCTTGATACATCTGAAGCTTATTCTTGTTATGAGAGTACACCGTATACTTCCTTTTTTTTTCTACTTAATTAATATATTTAAGTTTCTTTCCAGTAACAAATTTTACTCATTTGTTTAAAATTTCTCAAAACTTATTGGATATCTTATGCAAATTTATTATGTAATATTCAATGAGTAACTTGTGCAGATTTATCGTCATAAGAAAAGTTACCAGTGATTTGTGTTTAGAACTTGCACTCGCCCAATCTTAGTGGTTCATTTTTGGAACTTACTAGGTGATTGGAGTATTGAATTCATGGTGTAGTGGAGCTTACAGTGAAATAAATCATCAGAAAAATAGAGGTAGCAGGAATTGGTTGAGAAAGAACATTTGTAGCATCTGTGCAACTAATTGAAGGTATGGCTTCCTGCAATATTTGTACCTCTATCTTCTCTCTGGTTTCCTTTTCTGCAGTTTCATCATTGTCACTTTTTTTCTTGTGTTGTTGTGTGTGTTTTAGATTGTAAGATGAATATGTCTCGTGCTATCAAAGTTTATACATTTATTTAGGATAATTCACTAGTTTTTAATTTGCTTTTGGTTAGAAATTGATAGTATTGTTCATTGGTAAGAAGAGATGGTAGGAAGATTGTAGTTCCAATTTCCATCTCCCTGCTTTCAATCTAGATGATTATGGTGGAAAAGATTGCTTCTCTATTGTAAATGGTCTATGTTTTATTGTTGCATAAATGAATTCATACACTAATGTATCCTTATTTAATATTTTGGAATGAAGAATTTTTCGATGTCTGTTAAAATCCTCTAGCAAATTGGAAGTCATAGAATGATTTTTTAACTATCCGTTACCACATGAACTGTCACCAAATAGTGCAAGACATGCATCTAAAAGCAATTCCGTGGAACTTGGAAAATAAACTAGTATCACCTTAATTTATCTTCCCACTCTTCGGGATGGTCCAAGATTGCTATAGGGGCTTCCCTTGTAAAATATTTCTATTCTATGGCCTATGGTGCCCAACAACAAAAGGGATTGTTGATCCAAGTCTTACAATCAGACATAATATGATGATGATCTATTCTAGTCAAGCTGAAAATAAATATATTCAATAGAATGGAAAGCAAACTCACCAAGAGTGGATCTATATTCATGGCCTACATATTATGCGTAATCATGTTGTTACAAAGTCTTGCTTTAGGTGAATTAGAACCACCTCACTTAACTTGTATTTCTTGGCATCAACATCGTTTCTCTTTTCGATAGTTTTCTAAAGTACATGGATTTTGTGATTTTCTCATGATCTTCCTTTCTTTAGGTTCCTTCATGCTTTCATTTTATGTCATAAGTTATTGGTTTATCATATAGAAACTTATATGGTAACTTTATTGTTTTCTTTTGCAGAGCCTCCTTGCAAATACACGGGAGTAAGAATGTCAAGTTAGTTGCACATTCTATTCCACTTTTCTCCTGCTTTTGTTTCATTGTAAATACAACTTCCCTACCCTGTTCCAAATTCCCCAATCTTCCAACAACAAGAAATTGCATCTATCTAGCCAATTTCAACAAAACAATTCACGAAATAGCAATATAAACATGTCTGAAATAATTGATGTTGATAGTTACAAACCAAAAAAAAAATGTGGCAATGATGTGACTATTGATGATGTCTTAAACACCAACAACCTTTTTAGACTTGAAGCATTTTCATACAGTGCATGTGATTGTATTTTCAATGCAATTGAAGTCCTTTTTCATTTTCGATATACGACCACTGAATTGTGAAATGGCACAATCAACCACTTCTTGATGTGCCTTGAACAAGGTCACATAGAAGCATTGGAATCATTCAATTATGAGCTAGCACCTAATATCTTGTATCAGCTTCATGGAATTTGTGACGTCGAAACATATTTGCGAAGAATGTGTCTTTCGGCTTCAAATAGTCCTATTGAGAATAAACGAGGACTATGGGGAGACACATTTTTCATACCTTGGCTAGCGAAATGGTTGAATTTATCAATAGGAATTTGGTCGTTAACAAAAAAAAAAGGTATTTTCTATTCAATTCGAACAAATCGACAAATCCATTGCATATATTGTTCCATGATGAGAACCCCTTTAATGGGCACTATGAACCATTGTTATACAAAAAAATAGCTCAATCAATTGTAATATGCAATGGATACCTTTCTCTTGCCTGCAAAGATCTACAAACCTATTGGGAAATAATGAATGATAAAATGCAAGGCCATAGATTGCATAAACAACAAACACTATATCCATTTGTGGAGATACCATGTCCTTTACACTTTTCATTTGGTTGCACCTGACTTTTATGTAGAATCCTTAAGACTTTACATTATGCAATCATTCTACAATTCGATCATGTGCAATGCAAACACTGCATTACATTGTCTACAAAAACATCTATCAAAAGATGTCATAAAAACTCAAAAAAAGGTTTCAAATTGGAAAACATACCTTTTCAATATGGAAATGCCATCTGAAAATGGTTGAATAGAAGGTGGGCCGTTTTGTTTGCAAGGGGAAGCAATATTATTCAAAGTAAACATATAGGAATGGTCCTTTGTAACTAGGACAATTTTCAATTACTACCAATGCAACAACTTTTTAAGTCAAACATACAATATAGTGTCATTTGAAATAGATGAATTTCACATCCATTATGCACCTTTGTCAATATATGAACATAACAATAGAAGCAATGTACATTGTCAAATTCTTACAATAGAAACAACGTCATTGCACACACAATGTGCACCTATGTCAAAAAATGCACATATGCATGAAGACAAATTGCAATAGGGTATTACACCAATGACAAAAGATAGAAATAATAGGGTCAATGTTGTATATTAAAACAACTATCATGATTACAGACAAAAAAATATAAAAATTTATGAAAAAAATCACAGAATAAACATAATTGCTTATCCAAGAAAAACCCTATAACAATTTACCTAGCCAACATAGAAGAGACACCTAAGCAAAAATGTCCAATATGTAAACAATTGCAGTTTCACAAGAATATGGAGAGGATTGGAAAATACTTCGAACAAATATATGTCAATTTATCTAAAACACATAGAAATATGCCCAAGAAAGTAATTTGCAAGGTTTGCAAAACAACACTTCGAAATGGAAAATTGCCACAATTTGTTGTACTTGAGAACATTAGGTGAAACAAACCATTGCCAATTGTAGCCACACTCTAAGAACTTGATGAAAATCTTGTAGCATTAAGAATTATATTTGCACAAATAAGATAATGGGGCCACAAAAAATCACAAATGGGTTTAACATGATTGATCATCAATGTTCCTGTCCAAATAGACATTGTTGAAACTGCACTACCACAATCTATGGAAAACACAACAACAGTTGTTGTTGCATTGAAAAGACAATTGGAATATAAAAATGCATTTCAAACAAGAAAAGTCCATTTGCATATTGTCAATGTGATAGCATTGAAGGAACTATGTTCTCGACACCTACATATAGTTGAAAACATACACATAAATAAAAATTGGGATAGAAACCTACAATCCACTACCTCAAACACTCCAATTGAAAATAGTGACATTGAATAAAAAGATCAAACAAGTAGTGATTCATAAAATGAAATGCCAACTAAAACATTAGTGCACGGATACATAGGATCCCAATGCATCCATGATTTACAAGACAAGCTGATTGAACTTGCTTTAGCTGAAGGCCAACGTCCCCTTGGAATTTTCAGAGACAAATATGCAGAAGAAATGAACTTTCCAACCCTCTTTTTTGGATACCCATGTGATCGTGACATTGTAGAAAGATTCTGCTACCAAAAAATTGCACAATGGGAGTCAATGCACCATAGTGGTGACTTCTCTTACCATACAACAAATTTGTTTTTCAAAATGTTGCGAATAATAATTGAAAATTTCCTTGCATGCATTTCAATAAGAATCAAAAAAGGGAAATTAAAAGGAAGAAAGTTACTAGCAAAAGACATTAAATATAAACCAAACTTGGACAATATTCTTAAAAGTGACATTGGTTACATTGATTTTAAGAACATAAGAATTTCTCCTGATTACCTGCAACAAATGAAGAGAAATATATTTGCCCTGATACATCAACAAGGCCCTCCAACATTCTTCATCACATTTACAAGTGCTAAACATCAATGGGCTCCATTGGTCAATACATTGACCAAATTACATAGCAAGAGGAAAAAAAGAAAACATATTGAAACAATAGAAGACTATAACATCAACTATCACATAAGAAAGAATCCAGTAACCTGTACTCATTATTATAGGCATAGAATTAATGCCTTAAAAAAATGATATCTAAAGAAAAAACATTCTTCAAAGAGATAGTTGATGACTACTTTGCAACTGAATTTCAAAGTAGAGGAAGCGAACATGAACATGGATTATTATGGGTAAAAAATGCACCAATATATGGAGTCAATAGTAATTCTGACATTTAAAACTTCATTGACAATTACTTGACTTGTAGCACAGATCAACTTGATCTAGAGCTTGCAAAAATACATGAACACCACCATACAAGAAGTTTTAAAAAGAGGAAAAACTCATATTACAGATACAACTTCCCAATGCCACCAAAGAGAAGCACAAAAGTTCTTGAACCAATTGCGTTGGTAGAGAAGACATTAAATGAAAAAGAAAAATTCATATATAACATCTTGGAAAAGAAACAATATAATAGAAACAACACATTTGATGAGTTTTTGGATGAATTACATTGAACAGAAACTGATTGCACCTTGGAAATACAATGTACATTGAAGCAACCAATGAATTTATTGCGACGAAAACCCTCACACATTTGGAATAATAGCTTTTCCATGAATATGCCAAAGCTATGGAATGCAAATACCGGTGCCCAATTTGTCCTTAATGCATATGCAGTTGCATCATATTGCACTTCTTACATGACAAAAGTTGACAAATTAATGACAAATGCATTTAAAAGCATAAGAAGAGAACATGAAAAGAGCAAGCTGAATGCTATTGAAATGATACACTCATTGGCCAATGCTTGCTTAATCTCCAACAGATTTCAGCTCAACAAGTAGTCCATATAACACTTTCTCTTCCATTTAATCATAGTTCATGAGAATGCATATTCATAAACACGGTGCCAATGGACGAACATACATTTATCCTCAAAACATCATTCTTAGTAGAACATGAAGATGACAACTCCGAAAATGTCATGTATAGTTCCATTATTGATTATTATATCAATCGACCTAATGTTATTAAACATATATGCCTTGCTGAATTTGCTTCAATATAAAACAAAAATCGCACACCCATTTCAAAATAAGAAAACCAATAGTCATACGATTTGTGAAATACAAAAAACACATTGACTATGAAAACTATTGTAGAGCAAATCTTTTGCTATATGTGCCATTTGAAAAAAGTGAAAGAACATTGATAAAAAACTTGCTATTATGGGAAGCTGCTTATATGTTACATGATAACAAAATAAAAACAAATGATTCTAATTTCACATATAATATCAACCCATTATGTGGTGATTAAGAAAATGCCATTCAAGACATCAAAAATAGCACCATAGATGCCATTGATACAATGAAAAAGCAAAGAAGCATTTAAAAAATTAGTGAAAAATATGACTTGGAAATAGATTTACAACATTCCCATCACCGTGAAAGAAAAAGACAACTAAATATCGGATTTTAGTTATCAGAGCATCCTTTTCTGCTCACAAATGCAGAATATCGTAGATTAAGAAGAATGGTCAATAGAGAACAACAACCAATTACCAAAGACATTGCAATGAAGAAGTGTATGGACATGTACAAAGCACTATATTTATTCTTGACTGGAGGAGATGGAACTAGAAAAACATTCACAGCAAAAGTAATCTTCCAAATGCTCATGCAAATTTATGATGCACATCATTCAACTAATCCTTTGAAACCAAAGGGTTTGATACTAGCATACACAGGCAAAGATGCATATAATGTAGGTGGTACAACAGTCCACTATGCTCTGCTTATGCCTTTTAAAAAGCCTGCCCCCACACCGATTAGCAATGAAACATTGGACGCACTTGGAAAACTTTACGAGGAATTGAGACTAGCTTTCATTGATGAGGTTTCCCTACTTCGAATTCGATTGTTGTTTTTCATTGATGATCGAGTGAGGAATATAAAACATTTCCAAACAAAATATTTCAGAAATGTCGATATTATTTTTTATGGTGATCTCTATCAAGCACAACCTATACAAGATCCCTTGATATTCAAACTACCTATTCTCAACAAACAACCAGTCCCATATGACTTTTGGCAAGAAAATGTAAAGTGCTATTAATTGCATATTACAATGTGTCAAACAGACAAGCAATTCATCTCAATATTGAATAGAATGCGAACAAACACTCAAACAAAAGATTATTTGCAATATTTGAATAGAAATTTTGTTAGACATGCACCTATAGACCTCGCTTTTCCCTATCTTTTTTTATAAAAATAAATATGTCACTTTGCACAGCTATAAATTGTTGTCAATTGTTCCTGGAGGCGAGATTTTTATGAATGCAATCGATCAAGAACAAGAAACCCATGGTGATTTCCCTTCTTATTTACATATAACAACATTGCCTTCATAGATAGTTGTAAAATTAAACATGTTAGTTGAGATATATGCTGGAAATTACGATTCACATGCTGTCCTTGTTAATGGAGTAGATGGAATCATTAAATCCTATACAAAAACAAATGAAATTGATATCATATGGATCAACTTCTTCGATGCAATCATAGGGCATTGCCAAGCAAAAAAATTGGCTCGCTTCTATAGTCAAGGAATTTCCAAAGATTGGATCCCCATATTGTGAATAGGAAAACCAATAACAGCACAAGCAAAAACAGGCTATAAAAAAATACGAAAACAATGTCCTATTCAATTGGCATGTGCTCGAACAATCCATAGATCACAAGGCCTTACTCTAGACAACCTCGCATTTGATCCTACTGGAATATGAACTCATGGATTAGTCTATACAACCTTGTCTCATGTTAGAAACATGCAATCTTTGTTCCTATTAAAACCACTAAGGAAAGAAAATTTCAAAGTCAAGCAGAAAATCGCAACTGAAATGGACCGTCTATGACAATTTGCAAAATGGGAACTAGATTACAATTATCAATCTTTGCATAGACATTTATGCACATCAATTTTCTCTCTAAACACTTGCAACCTAGAAACTTATATCAATTATGTCCTCAATGACTATGATCTAATGGACACTGATATTTTGTGTTTACATGAAACACATTAGAAACAAGAAATATTGCAAAAAAAGTTCAAAACATTTAATTGCGTATCAAGCCATTATAAATATGGATTGCTCACATGTTTTAAACAAAATATAAGAATTGTTGAGCATATGCAATTTCAAGAAGACAATGTAGAATCGTTGATGACAAATATCTTTCTACATGGAATGCAAATTATGTTAGGCCCCTATACTACTAGTGTAACCCCTTATTGTTATTAGTACAACCCCCTTATTATATTGATGTACCCATGTAGTGCCCATATTGTTACTATTGTGCCCCATAGAAGCCCTTATTGTTTTATTATTGTGCCCTTTATATTATGTTATGTCGGCTCTCATATTTATACCTCTTAGATCCTATATATAGAAAGAGGTCTTTCATTTGTATCATCCAAGAATTGTTCATTTGTGTAATGTAAAGGAGGTTGCCCCCTCGAAGAGGCTTATTTCTAAGGTGTTCATCTATCTTTTCTATCTTTTTGTGAGTTGGTTTCATAACAAATTATAATTCTTAATGTTTACGTAACACCCTATGCCACATTGCCCAATATAATAGATATCGTTGAAAAAACATTTTACAATATATCTATTAGTAAACCAATAATCATCATAGGAGATTTCAATGTTAACATGCATGAACATAACACTAGAACAAAGACAGTAAAAGACTATATGCATAGGCACAACCTCCATTTCCTATTAGATACAAATAGCTATGTGCACACATCACACATTGATCATGTATGGTCTAACATAACAAACAACTACAAGATTTACAAGCTAGATACATATTGGTCAGATCATGACACAATATGTCTCATAATGGGCAATGTACATGTAGATGAATCACAAAACACATCGAGCTCTATCCATATCTACAATTAATATCATTTCTTTCCCCTTTTATTGTCATTCAAACATAACCATTCGTTACTCTTCTTTTGCAAGCATCTATTGTATCCATATCCAAAGAAACTACTAATGCAATTTCCTTTTGTCTTATACACCTAAAATGGATCAAAGCTACAAAGACCAAAAATGCAAAAGGCAATTATATACATATATTATTCAAAATAACAATTTACCAAATATATATATATGCATATATATATAGAATTGCTTTTCATGTCTCCAATATCATTAATTTCATTCTCCAATCATTATCATTTGCACTGAAACAAATACCTTGTAGCCTTCAACAACAAATCAACACAACATTGGAGCAAGAAAAACAACTAACAAAAGAAGAAACAAGGCAAGTCAAGCCATGCCCATCACTTATTCGCACTTGTCACATTGTAATATACACATCAACATTGTTTCATTGTAATTGACTCTAATTTACTTCATATGTATAGAGTTCAAATGCACCTTCAACAATTCCAATATCAATCGTAGAATTGACCATACGCAAAACTCAAAAATAATTTCATGGTGATGTAATGGTTGTCTACAACACATTTCTTGACAAAGCACAAAAAACTCGTCAAATATTGTGTGCAAATATAACTGATCAGCAGGGATTGATGATAGTCACATTGGTTGTTCCAAATGAACTCATCGAAAAACATAATGAAAAGATCTTTCCAAGAAAAGGAATTGCACTAACAAATTTCCATATTCTACCAAAAACAAATTACGACCGTGGTGACTATGATCGCATTTTTTTATTATACAACACAAGCACTGTAGAAAACATCAGCCCAATCTGTACAGAATACAAATTTGTTCCAAATGCAACAATAGAACAATTGGGAGAAAACATAGAAACATTCCCAATAGCAACAGTTGCAGCACTTGTAACAACAGCTCAAAAAGTTGGCATGCAATATACATTGCAAATTAAAGATGGAAGTTCTCAAGATGATATGGCCTCAGTAAGATGCTCTGCCTTACATCATTCACCCATAAGCTTTATGAATATTTATTTATTTCCTTTATGCAATAACATGATTTCTTCTTTTTGTCATTTATGTCACAGCTGCAACTATTTGAAAACATGCTACCTATCTACAATGAAATTGAGCAGAGACTGTGTTATCACCCAAAAATTCTCAAAACATCATTGTGTCACCTCTACTTTCAAGGAGGTCTACAAGGAGGTCTATGAGTAATTTTATGTTTTAATGCATAGGTGATGGGGTAAGAGTCTCAAAAGTCTCATTTTCATATTTAAATAAAGTTTAAAAACCTTATTCCATGTCTTAGAAGTATCACATTCTGTTTACAACTCATATCTTAAACCATTTTGAAATTTTTTTTTGGAATTAGCCCCGAAACCACGTTTTCATAACGCAAACAATGTAAATTGTCTATTTTTCACTACGAAAACACTGCTCTTTTCGTAGCGCTTTTCCCTACGTGCTACGAAAGTGTGCATCCGTAACAACAGTCTTGTCAAACATCAATCTATTAAAATTCCGTTAAAATTTTAATTATTAGGTGTCAACTAGGAGTCAATCCTTAAGCATGCCACCACTCCAAACTCATCATTTCAAATTTAAGGTTCATTATGAAAGATAATTTCAAAATTCAAAAGTGGCTGGCTAGTCTTATCGTTTTAGTTTGCATTTAAGCCCTTGAAACATAATTGTTTTCAAACAATAAACTCTGGTAATTGTTCACCAAGGTTTTCTTCATTCAGCATTCAGGCGAGGTTGACCACCTTTGGCAAGTGAGGCTGATCAATTGAGTTTCAAAGGAGGCCGGTTTTGTCATAGAAATTCAAGTGAAAGGATGACAGAGGAGAAGAAACAACACGGGGCTGGTCATTGATTGAGAACAGAGCCTAAAAGCACTGAGGTCCTAATCAGAGACAAAGCAGTTGTGGAAACCTTCAAGAAATTAGGATGTTGGAAGTCTTTTAAGAAGTTGCAAGGAGGGCATACCCAAGTGACAAAGGAGTTTGCACTCCATTTCAGTGGCTTAAGTACAAAGGTTGGAATTCTTAATTTTCAAGTTTCTCTAGAGGTCATAGCATTGGTGACAGAAATTCCTAGGGGGCAAGAGACATGGTTCCAAAACTTTAGATATAACATGGAACCATGTAAGGTGTTCCTGAGGCCACAATTTTCAGAAACTGACTTAACCAAGGTAGTTCCCAAAGACTACGTCAAGGACAACTATACCAACCTGCTCTTCAACATTCAACATTATTTCACATGTGAAGGCAGATATCAAAAGGTCTATTCATATCATTTTAAACTCCTTTTACATTTTACTGGTATGCTTTCTCTAGATTTTCCTTACTTCTTATTTCGAAGTATAGCTAAGATGGCAGATAAAGTGCAGTTAAAATCCCAAGGATGTGAGACCTCCCTGTTTCATCGTGTCCTAATTATATTGATAGTTCTACATGAACTCAAAAGGGTCAACAAATATTGGTCTTCGCTTTTGTTTGTATGTGATTTTGGAATAGAAAAACAAAGTGCAGACACTAGCCCTAGGGTTAAAGGAACTCCATGAGCAGAAACCAGCAAGTTTGTAATGTCCAAGACAAAAAGGTATGTTAAGTTGAAGCCTAGGAAGCAAGTGAAAGAACAAGAAATCAAAGCACCAGTAGTCATCCTTCAAAATCCTAAATCTACAAAGGAAAAGATGCTTGAGGTTAAGGAAATGACACAAGAACAGTCAACCAGCAAACCAGTTCAAAAGAGATTGACTAGAAGTCAAATTGCAAAGGAGAAAGGTAAAACAATGATCTTGGGAAAAGTTTCCAGCTTGAAGGGTGATTTAAATGATATTTTAAAAGCCATTGATATTGGATAATCCCCTTTTTTGCAGGCAGACATGATAAAATCTGGTCAAGGAAAGTCAAAGAAAATGAAACCCTCCAAGAAATTGGAATTTGAGGATGTCTCAGCATTTGTTTTCAAACCCAGAAAACCCTTAACCAGGCAATCCAAGAAGATGCAAGAGTCCAATATTGAGCTTGGGAGAATAGAAGAAACATCTGCTATTCAAAAAGAGATGATTGACATTCCATTTCCAAGACCTGAAGATGACAAAAGCACAGTCCCTACCACTCAAACATAAAAAGCCGGTTATGAGGATATGGAAGAAAGGTTAAAGGTTGCCAACAATGGAACTGCTAGACTAAGAGTGAGATTAAGAGAGAATGCGGTTGAAAGGAAAAATTTCAAAAGGATGAAGGGTCTATGGGAAGCTGGAAAGGTGTCCAAACCAGAAATAATAAGTAGTGAAACTCAATACTTTACCTGGACTATTCCTGCAATCAAAGAAGCCAGATTTGTAAGGAATATTAATGCTCAGCTGAAAGCTACAAATAGGGGATTGAAGAGGCAAATTGAAGATATAGAAATACAAAAAACCAAATATGGAAATGGGTCTACAACAATAATGAAATAGGGTGTTGAAAAGAGGCAGTGGAGGAGATATATCAAAAACAGTTTTGGCACATAAAAAGAGTTTTGGCATATAAAAGGAAGAACAACTGTGAAGAAGAACATCTATAAGGGTAAGTGATTTTGATTTTGGTTGATCATATCAATATTCATGGAATTTTGAAAAAAACTCCCAAACTACATATTTTTGAAGGTCGTGTTGAAAAAGAGCATACAGAGCAGTTTCGTAGCGTGCTACGAAACTGCTGAAGATGATAATTTAGCACTTATGGATGCTTTTCGGAAAACTAAAGCTAGTTTTCAAAAAAATGAGAGAGGATTTTCTTATAAACATTATTATATACAAAAACCTCCTCCATTTTTGTAACAACTACCAGGGATCAAAAGATATAAGCTCTATCTCAACACCTATTTTTCAAATAAAAATAACGCAGAAAATGATAAATTTATAGGTCAATCTTTCATTAAGGTGAAGACCAAATTTTGAGGAAAAACACTTTTAAAGGTCAAGTTGTTATGATTTTTGATGATTGACACCAATCGTTGAAGAATGTTAAAAATCTTCAAACTGTAAATTTCTAAAAACTGTGTTAAAGGGAGCATACACAGGGAACTGTTGAAGGTGAATTTTGGGCATTTTATGCATGTATTTCGTGGTAAAGACTGTCGGTTTTCAAATTTTGGTGTTGCTGATGGAAAAATTAAGATCACAGATGAAGACCCAGATTGAAAAGTAGAAGAAAGAATGGTCAAAGAAATGTTTTACAGTGGTAGGTAAAAACCCTGTTGTGTATGCTCTTTCTTCTGTTTTTAGAAGTCAACTTCCAAGGGGGTTCCTGAGAAATCTAAAACTCATTTGTGAAAACTAAAAAAGGTTTTTCTTCCTAACATACTTAGCTACAAAAAAATCTCTCAGTTTCGTTAAATTCATTATGAGGTGGGAGAAATTGATGACCCAACGTGCGCTACAAAACTGTTGACAATCATTGAGAGAAAAACTTTGTTTTCTGGGTTTAGGAGTTCCCTTCATGATCAGTTTCTAGCCAAATGAAAAATTATTTTAGAATTCTGAAAGAGGTTTCTCTTCATAAAATCCCCAGATACAATAACCACTCTCACTTTCCTCAAAAGTGTTACAAGTTGAGAGAAACAAGCATTTCATTGAAGCCATATTTTCATAAAATCAGAATTTTCCAATTTTACATAGGATGTTCAAAGACAGTTTATGGATAGTTAGATCACAGATCAGCAAGGTTGGAAACAATGCTGGAGGCATCATAAAGGTCAAATACATGGATTATCAGCTTTCAAAGAATGTATTTAAAGTCTTAGATAAGGTTGTTGAAGCATGTTTTAGGAGTTTCACTCCTATTTGTATTAGGACTCCTAAAAGACAATTAACTGTCAGTTTGTAATTAAGAGTTTATTTTATGAGTAGATAGGTGTCAAATTTGAATTCTCCTAAGGATGGATCATAGAATCCAAGGTTTTAAAGACTCTATATGAAGCATGAGGTCGAATTCCTTAAGGTTGGCATTTATATTAGCAAAAGAAGTTGTGTTTTGTGAACAGACTGTGTGTTTTTCAAACTTAATATATAGATCAGTTTTACTACTCAAGATTCAAAATGGGTTTATGTGTTTGATGTTCTTATGGCCTTTTCAATTATTTATTTGCAGTGGTATGAGCTTGTGATACTTAGAATTCATTGGAAAATGCTCTAACTTCCTTCACATGCTTATAAACTATGTTGATTCATTGTGTTATTGTTTTACTTGTAAACCTAAACTCCAAGTGCCTTGACTTCCATGTTTTGTTGATCATGTTGTTTCATTGAAGACTATTTTGACTCCATAGACCAATATATATTTTCTAATCATAGTTTCAACCAGTCAACCAGTTATACTTTTGTTCATTTTTTTCCTAGAGTTAGCCATCTAGTCAATAATCAAAAACCCTAAACCTTGTGAGAGACCCCTCTCAGGTTGAGGAGGCTAAGCCTCAACCAAAAGATTGGTTTGAAAGAGTTACTCAGAGTCTACTTGATTAGCAGCGTAGCAAGGTCAGATTTTGTGATAACTGACTGCAAAAAGGAGAAATGCCAATTATGCTCTTCAAAAACATAACAGAAAGAAAACACCTCAAGGAAAAAATGTTTCGTATAACACAGGCCACATTCATCACAAATTTGAATACTGAAATAGAACAAGATCACAAAAAACTAATTGATAGAAACAACCAGGTATGTAGATATACAATAATCTATTTATTTTTAATTACACAATTACTTATTTTCCATTATACATTTACCCACTAGTTTTCTTTTCTAGCAGGTGCAAGGAACACTGCTAGTTTAAAATGCATATTCCACACCATTTGAACCTGTGTGTGCACTTTACAATTGCCCAATCTCATCAACTGTAATGATAGAATACATGTCAACATTTTGCACTAAATGCAAACACAATACTCTGCTTCTCTTTCTGCATTGTATCAACTGCAATATAAGAACTCCTGATAACAACACATTACAATCTTACCTTAGAAACATAGTAGTTTTAAAGCAGTTGTTGCCAACATTAGCCCAAATGTCTTAGCAAGAATATTTGCAGGAAAAGAAAACCAACAACAACAACAATTTATATGTTGCGCAATCTCCAAGTTCAAGGTATCTTCACTCTAAATGGTGACAATGATAGTTTAGATACCGACCACATAAACAAGAAAAATAAAATCTCAACTAGCAAGTTTGTCTTCTTTCCCAAGGTAACAACTTCATTCTTTGACTTTCAGTCTTTAGTCATATAACAAAATTCTTCAGTTTTTTATTTATGCAAGCATAATAATCAGTTTGTATTATCTTTCTCATTTCAGGGTTGGCCATTGTTCAAAAAGAAGACTGCGTGATATCATAGAACTTAACAACCCAATGCTGAAAGGAAAATGAACATGATAGTGAACAATTTTAAGTTTTCTTGTTCCAAAATTGATAAAACAATAGAGATGCTTTTACTGATACTATGTCAATAAAAAAGATTTAATTTTTTTTACACTGATATTACTACAAAAACATTATAAATTCTTCATTACATATATGTTTTGAAAAATTCAAGTTTCAATTTGGTGTCTACAAATAATAGTTATCTACATTTTCCTGTTTTGTGTTATTTTCCTCCAATAACTAGGTCATTCTCCAACTTCTACTTATTTTCTCCATTGAAGTGCCATTTTGTTCCTCTCCCTTATGGCTATCACTAGTCCTCTTCTCAGCACATGAAGCTCTTCTTTGTTGTTGGTTGTGTTTCCGCAATCCATCGCATAAATTCTGAGTGTCCTTCCTATGTCGTCTCTAAACACTCCTCCTATCCCTGTGTCTCCTGTGTTGCCCTTCGTTGCCCCGTCGAAATTCAGTTTGATGAAGCCCTATTGGGGGTTACTATAGTAGTTTCTGTCTTCCATTCCTTTATTATGGTGTTTCCCTGCTGTCACAGTCGTCATGCTTGAATTTAGTTGTAGGCAAGCAATTATTCTTGCCTCCATTTGGTCTAATTTCCAATCTTCCTCATACCATTTCTCTGTGAGAATGGTCTCCCTTATATTCTGGATGCTTTGGTTCCATATCTCATCCTTTGCTCTACCATCCTCCTTGAAGATCAGATGATTTCTCTCTTTCCAAATGTTCCACAAAATGAATCCTAATGAAAGTTTCCAAGCTCTATTCACGATTGTATTTTGGTAAGGTTTGTTCTGTCATTTTTCTATTGTTATTTTTATACTGTTTATCACTATGTCGACGATTTCAAAATGTTCCTGGTGTTGTCTCCACAAGTTGCTGCTAACTTTGCAGGCGTTAGTTATGTTCTCCATGGTTTCTTCTTGTTCTTGGTATAGAGTGCATCATGAAGGGCCTTGTGTTCCTTTTTTCCTTAGTTGGTCCCAGGTTAAGGCTCTCCCGTGGCACATGATCCAGATGAAAAAAGCTACCTTGGGCCATGTTTTGGTTTTCCAAACATTGTCCCATTTTTTTGTTTCTGGGTTTCTGTTGCATCCTTCCTTTAGATGGTATCCTTAAGCCATTGTGAACATTCCTTTAATTCTCTTTCCCCATCTTATAGTATCCATCCCTGCTTTGGCCGCAATTTTCCTTGTTTCCATTTCTTTTTTATATATTTCCCACTGAATTGTTTCTGGCGCGTCTCGCCAGTTTTCCTTTTTTTCCCACATTCTCCAATATCCATCCATTTATGGGCTCCAGTAATTTCATACTACACCCCTATCCATTTGAGTGGTGAACTAGTGTATTTCTTGAAGTTGGGGTAGTTGGTTGAGTTTGCCTCTCTTTTGCCAAGCTTCTTCCCAGAAGTTTACTTTGTCCCCCTCTCTTATTTCCCAAAAACTGTGATCTTTGATCAAATCTTTGTTGGCTCTTGCCAAATTCCAGATCGCTGAGCCTTTTTTTTTTTATTTGGCTTCTCATCTTTCCTTTTGGAGGCCTGGGCATCACATATTTTCTTTCCCATAGATTTTCCCATAGGTCTTCATCTCCCTGTATCCATCGCCACCAAAGCTTTGCTCCCATCACCTGGTTCAGGGTATATGGGTCTCTTAATCCTAGACTTCCTTCTGTTAAGGGTTTTCTTAGCCACTTCCAAGGTAGAAGTGCCCACTTTTTGATCATGCTCGTCCCTTACCATAGAAATTTTTTAAACATCTCTACCATTTTTTTAAATATTGTTTTGGGTGTAGCTTGGCTAGTCAATTGATAGATCGGTAGGGATTGGAGTACCAATTTGAGAAAAATTATATGGCTCGGAGTGTTTAAGGCCCTGAAGGTCCAATTTTCCATTTTCTTTTGCAACTTCTTCATCAGCATTCCCCAGTTAGCAATTTTGTTTTGCTTATAATTTAGTTGGATGCCTAAGTACTTGGTAGGGAATTTACCGATTCTAAATCCCATGGTTCTTGCAAGGAAGACTTGGGAGGAATTCAGGGTGTTGAAGAAATATATTTCTGATTTTTCTTTACATACCTCTATTCCTAAGGCCCTTGTGAATTCTGTAAGAATTTCCATTATTTGTTTTACTTCTTTGAGCATTTCTTGTCCATATAACATCACATCATTAACAAACTATTGGTGGGTTAGAGGTAGATCATTTCCCCATAGTCTTAATCCCTTTAGTTGTTTGCTATTAACTTTTGGTTTTATAAGTCTTCCAAGTCCATCCGCTGCGAGGATGAACAGGAACAGAGATAGCGTGTCTCCATGCCTGAGTCTTCTAGATGGGTTGAAGGCTTCTGTTGGTGATCCGTTTAATAGAATTGACATTACTGGCGTCCTGATCATTGACATTACCCAGTTAATCCATCTGTCATCAAAGTCGTAAGCCTTGAGAATATGTTGCAGGTATTTCCAGCTTAATTTATCATAGCTTTTGCAAGGTTGATTTTTATCATCATTCCTTTTGTTTTTTAGTTCTTCAGGGAGTGAATTGCTTCTTGTGCTACTATTATTCCATCTATTATTTGTCTACCTTTTATGAACCCCGTCTGTTCCGGGGCTATCAGCTCTAATAGTATTGGTTTGAGTCGGTTCACCATGATTGTGGCTAGAATTTATTTATCACATTGCAGAGCACTATCAAGCAGAAACCTTGATGCTCTTTTGATTTTTCTATCTTTGGGATCAGAGCTAGGAAGGTGGCATTCAAGGCCGGGTGCATTCTTTTGGTGCATCGGGACTCTTCGACAACATTCACTATGTCCTGGCTCATGAAGCTCCACGTGGCTTGATAGAATTCCGAGGTAAATCCACCCGGCCCGGGGGCTTTGTTCTTTGCCATCCCCTTTACTACCTCTTCCACCTTTGCTTCCTTTATGACCCTTAGGAGTGCCAAATTATGTTGTCTATTTAATATTTTGGGGATGTTTTGACTTATTTTGATAATTTCATCCTCCCTATTGATGTTGGGTTCTATCATGATTTCTTTGAAGTGTTGCACTGTCAAATTCTCCAATTCTGTTTTCTGGGTTAACTTGTTGCCTTGCGTATCTTTTACGGAGAATATTTGATTTTGATGGTGGTGTTGTATCATTGCCTTATGGAAGAATTTCTTATTTCTCTCTCCTTCTTTTAACCATTGGATTTTGGATTTTTTTTTCCATAAGATTTCCTCTTGTTTTCTTCTTTCCTCTATTTTATTTAGCACTAGTCCTTCTTTTTCAGCTAATGCTCTACTTCTTCCTTTGTCTATGATTTTATGTTGTATTTTCTCCGTTGATATCTGCAATTTTTCCTTCTCCTTGTGAATATTCCAAAATTCTTCTCTATTCCACCTTTTAATCTTTCCTTTTAGAACTTTTAATCTTAGTTGAAGAGTGTGCATTTTATTTCTTCCTCCCATCCCTATCTCATTTTCCTTCCACCAAGTCTTTATTTTTTCTATGAAGTTGGGATCTCTCAGCCAGAATGCGTCGAACCTGAAGGGTCTATTTTGGTTCTGCTGGTTCAAAGCTATCTCTAATTTAATGGGCCAGTGGTTTGACCCTAGACACGGGAGGATTGTTGCTTCATAGAAAATATTATTTCCTAAGAGTTGTTCTATTGTAAGAAATCTATCTAGCCTAGAAGCTATTTGTTTTCTCCCTCCTCGCTGATTGTTCCAGGTGTATTTCCCATTTATAGTTGGGATATCTATCATTTTCAGTTTCGCCTAAAGGTCCCTGAGTCTCTCCATTTCTGGCTCTTATCTTTGCAATCCACCTTTCTTCTCTTCATTTGATGTAGTCGTGTTGAAGTCCCCTACTATCAACCACAATTTTTCTTTATGCAGGTTACCTAACTATTGTAGCTAGAGGAGGAGGCTTGATCCAGGTGGATATTGGTGGCCACCTGCTAAGTCCACCTGGACCCCCACCTCAACATTTTCAGTTTCCTTAATTATAGCGCAATTTACGATTTTTAGCAGTTTTTTGGGTCCTGAACTTCCGGAGCCGTTTTGAGGCCCTAAACGACGTTTTTTGGAAAATCTTGCTCCGCGATTATTTTGTTAAAAAATCGTCTTTCCCATTGTAGTCCTCGGAGAGATATTTCCAACGGGCTATCATGCGCGTCAAACGGAGATCGTATGCCAAAGTTACGACCCCGGGAAGTTGATGTACCAATTTACCCAAACGGGGCCCATAGTTTGGCGTTTCATCTTCTGGTTAGTTTTGGAATGTTTCCATTGTTTTCAACAATAAAGGCTTCGAGCCCATTGTAGACAGTTCCAGAGGCAATTAAGCCACACATCTCTTCTCAGAGATAAGCTACCATCGCCCTAGCTGGTTTATTTCTATTTCCGGTTGTAAGCATATTTCTGTATTTTCCATTAATGAAATGAAGTATTATTTCCACTGCATCTTTGTGTATATGGTTATCTCTGTATTTTATTGCGTTCCTGTTTAAATCCGGATCAAAGCTTCCTTTTTCCATTGGAGTATGTGGTCCATAAACTAGCGAGACTAGAAACCAGTCGTTGTTTCCTATTAATCAAAACTTCCCCATGAGAGTCCTTTTCATTCCTATACAATAGTCAACTCTGATTTCTTTTGGGTTCTGTAAAATCGCAATACCTCCCGCGCTTCCATTCACATCTATGGTCATGCATTCATATTTTGGTTTGATTTTGTTTAATATTTCCTCCATTTTCCTCCCTGGGATTTTTGTTTCTTGTAACAACATTATTTAGCGTTTTCCTCTTCTTAGCCTTTCCTCTAAGTGCCTCTGTTTTCCTTGGCTATTTAGGCCGCTTATATTCTAAGATGTGATTATCATGAGGTGGTTGGGTTGGATTGGTGGAATACCGTCGAGAGCGGAACTACTCTACCAATATTCACTAGCATTTCACCCATGAGCTATATCGATTCCTGTAAATTCCTCCTTCCTCTTCTTTTCCCTCCTTTTGTTTTGTTTTGAAGGTATTGAGTATTGTCCTATTGGAGGCCTAGTTGTTCTACCATTCCCAGCTTTCCCTTGCCATATTTTACTTGGTATTGTTGGAAGGTTTATCTATATAGTTTTTTCTGCTCTTCTAGGACGAATCATTCATCGAGGTGTTTCCATTCCTCTAGGAGCTTCCTTAATACTTCTTCTTCTTAACTCAATTCCTCTCCCATACTTATATCAATTTCCATTACTGCATTTTCCATTTTCTCCCCCATTTCCTTGTCCTCCTTTCCCAATGGTTTGCCTTGGGCTTTTCACTTGATGTGTGATGTACCTTGACTTGTGTTGTTTTCTTTTTCCTTTTCACCCTGGTAATCCATTGTTTGAGTCTCATTTTCTTCCTCTTCTTCTTGAAGGATTTCAAAGCTATTTTTATAACTTGTCTTGATTTTTTGTTCTTTCATTATTTCTCTGGGGTTTTCCTTTGTGTGTCTTCTTTTATTTTAACCTCCTGAAACCCTTCTTTGTCTTCTTGATTTTTCTTCTATGGTTTGTTTCTTCTCTCCTCTTCTTCTATATTAAGCGAACATTCCTTGAACAGATGACTGTACTCATGGCATCTTCTGCATCTGAAAGGAATGTGCTCGTAATCCAGTGTTTGTTGCCATACTTCCTCATGGTATTCTAACTTGACTGTGTCTGGAATCAGGTCAGCTATGTTCACGTAGACAGTGATTCTTGTGTATGAGGTGTATCTTCCCTTTTTTTTAGTTTATGTTATTTTAACAAAGCCTCCTATAGTGTTTCCTATTCCTTCTAGGATTTCTGGATCCCAGAAGTCCATTGGAAGTCTGAATAGTCTTACCCATACCAATGATGCTAAGAATTTTTCCTTATGGATTATAACATTCTTCCCAATATCTCATAAATAATCCCACATTATAATGGAAATATGGACCATTTTCAAACACTTTTTCTTTATCTTGCAGGTTTGAGAATATTACCGTAAAGAAACCTCATGATCCCAGCTTCAATTCAATGTGGCCTCGGGGTTGCCATTTTTGTTGAATCCATCTTGTGAGGTTTTTTTCGGCCAGCCATACTTCGATGGATTTGCATATTAGTGCATGATATTTCATGTAGCTTCTGTATCACTCTAGTTTATTCATTTGGATGATAAACCTTGGTTTCTCCACGGCGCATGGTAAACACCTTCCTCAACTACCTACCTACCCTCTTGCTCCTAGAACAGGTCCCGGTTTATTGTTTCTTCTGCCTGGTTGTTGTTGTTCTGTCCTTCCCCTGCCACTGCATCTCGATAGGAGGGTATCTCTCCCCCCCTTCTATCCTCTGTCATTGTTGTTAGATCTCGGTACTAGTGTCTGCCACCTACTGTAACTCTTGCAGCTTTTCAGTGCCGCCTAGCTCATGGCCACTCTGATTTAGCACTTACTAAGGAAGTTTCATATGCATTGTTTGATTGTATTACATTTAACATTAATAATATTTTTTTGTTCAAATTGGGCTATAGTTAGATCACATAACATGTCACGTCATTTTTCATCTATACTTTTCCTCCACATGCTCTACCGACTTACGACATTTCCTTTGCAACATCTGGTGCAAATGGTAGTACTTTTATGTTATATATTTTAATGTGATGTGTATATTATGATTTTCTTTTATCTAAAAAGTTACTTGTAATTTTATTAATAAAAACAAATTGCAATATAGCAAATTGATTTTTTATTTTTTTTTTGTAATTTTACTAATAAAAAAAATGAA